>JARYGA010046461.1:0-89294 GCA_030545235.1 Helianthus tuberosus
TACCGGTTTCGTTTCCTTCACCATCAGTACCGGTTTCGTTTCCTTCGTCATACTCATAATGGTCATCCTCTTCTTCCTCGTCATCTTCTTCGGTAGATGAATCATCCCTCGTTGGTTTACCTTTTTTAAGTGGACAATTCCTTTTATCATGCTTCCTTACCCGTTTCCCACAAAAATTACATTTTCTTCTATGTTTTTTTATTTTCTTTATTGCTATTTCCTTTGGGCCAACCGGTCGTTTATGCTTCCCACAGCCTTTGTTACGGATTTTCTTCGGTGTAGTACACGAGACCTCCTCTGGTATGGCATGCGAAAGAATTTCCTGGTAGACGACATCCTTCTTATTAATTTCCGGATCATATGGAACTTCTGCAAAGATCTTATCCTTTAATGCATGTACTTGAGCATCGAGTTCCTCTAATTTATCAATCTTGCCTCTCACTCTGTCTCTACACATTTCCAAATTATCTAATATGTTACGCCATAATCTTTCGCTCCTGCTTTGATCAATAGATAACCTGTTCTCAAGGCTATACACGCTGCTAGGAATAGCATCTCTCCTCCATCTTGGGTGAATATATTGTGTTGGAATCTTATGTACGTTATGATGTCCAAGTACGCAGAACACATGACGACATAGATATCCATTTCGGGTGAATCCCATACACTTGCAGGTAACTGATAGATCTTGTTTGTTAAACGTGACCTGCAATTTAAGGGTGAATTGCTGGATAGTATGTGTTAAAGAAAAAGTATATTGTAAGTGTTAGTTGCTAACCTTGAACTCATTTAAAACTTCTGATGTCTGGTCTTGGTGAGCAATCACGAAACAGTTTACTCCATCTGAGAGTGATCGTTCAGCAATGTAGCTATTCTCCTTACCCTTGAGAATTTCCTTTTGGACATCCAAGAATATTTTTCTAGTATAAATAACGTTCGCATGACGTTCGATCGGCCATTTAGTTTTGAATTCTGGATTAGTGGTGTCTATTTTATGAGAGAGTTCACGTTGATCATTTCGTAACCCATCGACAGACGTATCGTAGCACAACATAAATTGTACCAACGTATTGTGTGAACTAGAGTTTGATTTAAATAAATGGTTAGCGCTTTCGCACCTAGAGGTGGTCTTCATTAACGTACACATAGGTATTTCGCGAAAATATCCTGGGATCCACTGTTGATGAATCGAATACAGTCAACCAGGAATGCTCTTCCAAACCGTACTCAACAATAAGTAAATGCCATCTCTTTTCAAATGTTTCTGGCTTGATGTAAACATTCCATACTAGTTTATGGAATTTTTTCTTGATCTCTGCGTTCCTTTTCTCGTTACCCTTGATCTACAAAATAAAGAAAAAAAAGGCATCACTATGTGTAGTACTCCGGTGTACACACGTGTACATCAGAAATTATGGTGAATAATACACATGTGTACATTTAGTTAAAATGCCATATTTGCAGCTATAGCACAAAGTAATTGCATTATGATATAGACATGTTTGTAACAAATACCTTTGCTGGCAACTTTTGAATAATGTGCCACATACATAATATGTGGATGGACTTGTCAAATACGTTGGCGACAGCTTGTTTCATAGCACAATCCTGATCAGTTAATATCAAGAGTAGCTGTTTTCCATTGTGTGCTTGAAGAAATATTTGGAGAAGCCATGTGTATGACTCAATAGTCTCATTATGTAACAAACCAGCCCCAAATATTGTGCACTTTTTATGATGGTCAACTCCAGTGAAAGGCACAAAAATCATATCGTACCTGTTCGAAAAAAAAGTTTTCAAATGTAACTGATAATAAAAAAGTGTAACAAAATTATAATTGAGATTTTTAAAAACTCACATATTTGTATGTTACGTTGCATCGAACACCAAAACATCACCGAACGCTTCGTAGTTTAATTTAGAAACCCCATCGCACCAAAAAATTAACTGAAGTTCCATATCATCAATATGGGTATCAAAAGTGTAATTAAATTTATTTTCGCTGCGAACTTTGAATTTGTCAATTATCATTTGCGCGTCTCTATCACCAATAAAATCTCGAATGTCACGACCACAATTTTTATAGTCCACAACGGTACCGTGAACATTATGGTGGCCACCTTTTATTGAAACGTGTACCTTGTGGGATTTGGTGGGGCCAAGATTAGCATTGCGACACTTTGCTATGAACTCTTGTGTAGAAAAATCGAGATTTCTTTGCTTTAGTGATAAGTCAAGATTCTCGGGAGAGGTAAACCCATGGTTGTGTTGTTCAACAAAATCATAGATTTCATACTCAGCTGACTTTTTTACACGACGAAACTTCACGCATGCCTTACAATCAGTAACTTTGACATTGGAACGACGTGATGGTGAAGTTGAGTCAATATCATCAGGGTTAGTTTCTTTTTGTTTATGTTTGTTCACTGGCGCCCTGGAGCATAAAACGTATCGCCGAGTCGTAATTAACTCATCACCTATTTTTTTTCTTTTTTTGAAGTACCCAAACGGTTTCCAAATCCTGCAAGCTGTGCATACTCCTCGTACATTGCAATTGCTTGTTCGATCGTAGTAAATCTAGCTTTCAAAAACGGTTTGAATCCCGGGGGGACAATTGGTGTCCAGTACCTAGTCCCATTTGGCGTTTCGTAAACGTTACTAGCAACCGACTCTGCACAATTACAGTAAAAAAATCATTCAAACAAACAAAGACAACAACGCTACGGGTCACATGTGTACTATACCGTTTATTATACACGTGTCTACTATCGTGTAATACACTATTGACATCTAAACAACCATGTATTATACACATGTGTACTATCGTGATGGAAATCATAAAACATACCAGTACACATGTGTACTACGGAGATAATAGTTACACAAAAAAAAAGATGACTGAAAACTCTAGTTCAACCAACAAAAGACTAAAACTATAATTCGAATCTTGCTACTAAGACCAAAAACAATGACAATATTAAATGTTCGTTTAAATATATGGAAATCGATGGTCATACGATTACAATACCTGGATGATCCATTGTTGTAACGAATACATTATCGCCAATTTTTTGGTCAGAATTGTGATTGTCGGTTTGTGGGTCGGCCATGAATGAAATACAGTAGCGCCTGCCGGAAAAAATTCAAATATGTTTCAATGTACTCAAAAGACATCAATTAATTTGCATACACAAACAATCAAGTTCTCAGTCAATATTCAAGATGTAATTGGAACATACTAACAAAATGAATAACTATTTACTTAATACAATTCATATTCGCCAGAAATTTATTCCGGCTTAAGTTTCGATTTCCAGCGGATGACGGCGACGGAAACAATAAAGATGACTGTTGATGTTCGGCGATTAGGGGCAAAGATACAGACGACATACTCACCAGAAATCAATGTCCGGCGAGAACTTCAGTTTTTGAAAGTTGCGGTCCGGCGAGATTTTCAGGTTTTCCAAAAGTTGATGTCCGGCAAGATATGGATGTTTATGAACGTGAATTGTGGATAAAAATCATGAAGATATGGATGTTTGTTGAAAAGATTATGAAATATAATTTTGATAAATATAAAATATGTTAAGATTATCTTTGATAAATAAAAAAAAATTATGATTCTATAGTGGTCATGGTTGTCGAATTCTTTGTATCTGATGATGATATGATAAGATTTTGAAATAAATCAGATGGTTGTCGAATTCTTTGTAACTGATGATGATATGATATGATTTTGAAATAAATAAGATAATAATTAAAATTCCATATTTAAATGAAGTTACAATCTTACCCTTGTGAAATGGATATGAAATCAATGGTTCAGATCAGTTCACGCGGTTCACGCTAGGAAATTTGTTCACGTTTGAACTTAATCCTATATATATATATATATATATATATATATATATATATATATATATATGCGTGTGTGTAATAATAATATATGACGTAGTATAGACCACCTTGTGGTTAGCGATGCATAGTAGTATTGTAATTTTTAATTCCAGTATTAGTGTGTATTTGACGCATACTATAATAGAAAAGAGTAAGTCGCAATGCTCGACGCTTTTGACCAATATATGTGTTGTGTGGTTGTTGCCTAAATTATCAATTATTTTGTGATATTAATAGTTGATAAATGTTTAAAATTCAGATGGACGACGAAGTAAATCAGGAAAACTAGAATAATGATAACCAGAGTAACATTAACCCGGATAATGAAAACCCGAACAACAACAATAACGGAAGCCAAGTGGATAACAGTGCCATGCAACATATAGTGGCACAAGGGATAATAGATGCAATGCCATATATTATCAAAACGGTTAGGGAAGCGGAAAATAAAAGTAAACATGATAGTAAGCGACCCTCTGAACCTGAAAACAGCGTAAACAATGGACCCGTACTTCAAGTGCCCATTCCCAAAAGAAGAAGAACCGTGTCTTACGGTTGTTCCTATAAAGAATTCTGGTCTTGTAAACCAATGGAATTCTTGGGCAATGAAGGGGTCGTTGCATCTCTACGCTGGATAGAAAAGACTGAGGCAATCTTAAGGATAAGTAAATGTGCGGAAGAGGATAAAATAATGTTTGCTTCCAACCTGTTTAAAAATTCAGCATTAGAACGGTGGAACACTATCCTCCATTCTAGGGGAAGTGATAGAACTTACAATATGGAATGGGAGGCGTTTAAAAACATGGTAGAAAGGAAATTCTGCCCTCCTAATGAGAAGGAACAGATAGCAAACAAATTCCTAAACCTTAGGATGATTGGAATAGATAGTAAGGGTTATACTACATTATTCTTTGAATATGCCCGAATAGTACCAACCCTTGCTTCACCTGAACTAGTATTAATCTCCCGTTACATCTGGGGATTAATTGGAGAGATTAGACATGTAGTCAAGGCAGCTAGACCTCAAACCATAGAAGAAGATGTAGAACTAGCAAACACCTTGATAGATGAATTAGTGCGTACTCAAGAAGAGGATCAAAGGAGGAACCTAACCCAGAAGCTTACCCAGGAATTCCGTTCTAGAAATTCTAACCATGGGAGAAATGTAGGTTCTACCTCGGCACCTTACTGTAAATATTGCAAAAGGAAGCATTCAAGAAGATGTTCCATATACTGTAACTTTTGCAAAATATCTGGACACAAGGAGGAAGACTGCAGGAAAAAGCCTAACAACAGGATATGCTATAACTGTGGAGAACAAGGTCATATCAAGCCTAACTGTCCAAAATTAGCTCCAGCTACAAACCCCAAGAATACTAAAAATGCTAGAGCATTTGTTCTGACTGCAGAAGAAGCAAAAATGATCCTAGATGTGATCACTGGTACGTTTTTAGTTAATGATGTTTTTGCTAAAGTATTATTTGACTCTGGTGTGAACCAAAGTTTTATTAATACTTCATTTTTCAAACTTCTTAATCAATCATTAACTAAACTCCCACAAGAATGTCTAGTAGAGACCGCAAATGGGGAAACCATTAGGATTTCTGAAATCTTGCAGGGAGCAAGAATAGAAATTTTAAATCAGAAATTTATTGCAAACCTTTACCCAATGAATCTGGCAGGATTTGATGTTGTATTAGGAATGGATTGGTTAATAGCCAATAAAGCCAGTATTTTATGTGATCAAAAGTCAATCCAAGTAAATTCACCAAGGGGTGAAAATATCACAATTAAAGGAAATAAAACCTCTAAATCCACAAAATTCATCTCTGTGATGAAAACAGAAAGTTATATAAGGAAAGGATCATTAATGTATTTGATTTCTATAATCACTAACACTAAAGGAAAAGAATTAAAGGATATTCCAGTAGTATCCCAGTTTTCAGATGTATTTCCAGAAGAGCTACCAGGGCAACCTCCAGACAGGGAAGTAGAATTCAGAATCCACTTAATTCCAGGAACCGCACCAATTGCCAAAGCACCTTACTGTTTGGCACCTGCGGAAATGTAAGAACTAAAGAAACAATTAGATGAATTGTTGGAGAAGGGACTCATACAGCCAAGCTCATCGCCATGGGGAGCACCGATATTATTCGTTAAAAAGAAGGACGGGTCAATGCGTATGTGCATTGACTACCGTGAATTAAACAAGGTCACGATTAAGAATCGGTATCCATTAGCAAGAATAGATGATCCGTTTGATCAATTACAAGGAGCACGATTTTTCTCTAAAATTGATTTAAGGTCAGGATATCATCAATTAAAGGTACAGGAAGAAGACATTCTTAAGACCACTTTCAGAACAAGGTATGGCCATTATGAATTTACTGTCATGCTATTTGGTTTAACCAATGCCCCAGCTGCATTCATGGACATGATGAACCGAATATGTAAGCCATATTTGGATAAATTCATAATTGTCTTTATAGATGATATTCTTATTTATTCCAAAAGCAAAAAGGAACATGCAGCCCATCTGCACGCACTTCTAAGTTTATTGAGAAAAGAAAAGATTTATGCTAAGTTTTCGAAGTGTGAGTTTTGGTTAGAACAGGTATAATTTCGTGGACACCTAGTCAATTATGAAGGAATTCATGTAGATCCCACCAAGATTGAGGCGATTGTGACACCTGTGTCACTCCAACCATCAAACAAATGCCAAACCAATGAAATATTGTATTTCATGCTTTGGACTTGTATAAATATGTGTATCTTTTGCACATATCAACTCTTGTTCGAATTCAAGCTCTAAATCGCTTTCTGGAAGGTTATACGCGCATTAATGCGTAAATATAACCAGTTTAATGCAACAAACACTCCAGAATAGTGAAATGGGCTTAACATACCTTAAATAACCTTTACATAACTTAGATATAAGTTTTGGAAGGTTTGGTGTGGTGAAATCAATGTTAAATCGCTTACAGGGACTAAAGTTGACAAATTGCGAAAGTATGCCAATTTGAACTGTAACAGACATTCCGGAGCATGACCATAAGTTAAACATACCATAAATACCCTTCACATAGCTTAGAAATAGGCTTTGAGGTGTTCGGTATGCTAAAATAAACTTTTGTGTCATTCAGGGACTAAAAGTGTCAAAAAGTGCACAAGTTTGCATTTTCGCGCATAACTTACGTTCTGAATACATCCGGACATCCAAAAATTTATGTAAGCACTAAAATATTTTATTTTAGTGTTCGGCATAAGAAAAATCCATTCGTCACGCCATTTGGATCGTTTTTCGCGCTTGTGCGCATTCCGTCGTAATTAAGCGAACATCGCGTTCGTACGACCAAACGAACCAACATCCGACATATTTTTGAGCATGTTTCATGTCCACAATGTTTAGACATCATGTTAGGGCCTTAAAGTTGGCTTAACGGGCCTTAAACATGTCGGAAATGGCTTAAACACATAACAGGGACTGAAACTGCAACATTTGAAACTTGTTTTCTGATCTGAAGAGCTAGGCGGCCCGCCTCAGCCAAGCTTAAATCTTAGGCGGCCCGCCTCAGCCTTCCTAATCAGATAAGAACGCTTAGTCAACTGATTCCAGCCGTTTAAACCTCATCCACACACTCACAACTGCACATTCAGCTCATTAGGACCATTTTTAAGTTACCACAACTTTGTGACAAGTGTACGCACAAGATTCGAGCACGGTTTCCATGAAACGATCCTAACGGTTCGGGTATTCCTATAAATACCCATCCACCCCAACCTCATTTCTCACAAGAATCTGGATTTGAGAGCTCTAAGTTGAAACCATTGTTTCATACCTGAGTTCTTGGATCGAGATTAGCATTCGGGGACCCTTCGTAAGTATTCTTTCGTTCTTTTATTGCTTTTCGAGTCTTTCGAGTCTGAAAGTCAAACTTTGTTTGACTTTCTGCGTTGACCAGTTATGGTCAATGCGAAGTTCGTTTGAACTTCGCAACGTGAGTGTAATCACGTTGGTTATAGTCCCTTGGGACTATGCCTACTGATTACCACGTTGTCTAGGGTCGTAGGGTAAGCGATCTAATAAATCGCTTATACCTCGAACCCGACCCATTTGGTCGATCATTAGGATCCGACCAAATACATTAGGTGACCATAGTAGGTAGGGAATAACCTTCCGAGGTTATACCCTATGGTCACATCGTTTGAGTAGTTGTATGATAGGTGGTTTATATGCCTTAGGTAAATTACCAGAATACCCTTTTCATGTATAATTGGTAATTAAGCATATGTAACCTAAAATTTTGTCACATAACTGATTATGTAACATGTTTAGGCATATAACACTTGTCATAGGACTAGTTAGGCGGTCCGAACGCGTTTCACGTGAACGACGCGTTAAAGTAGCATAAGCTACCTAAACGGGTCGTAATGGGTCGTAAGCACTTAGATTAAGGTTTCATTTAATATGTAGGCTTTGTTAAACCATATGACACGTGTCACACCCTGGCTTTGCGGAAGCGTGGTTAATTTGGTGTGACTTCTTAATACCATAGCTTAACTATAACAAAGCTATATGAAGTAAAATCATGCAAGATCATCCATAGATTAAGTTTTGAAAACCAGTTACAACAACATTGTCTTATGGACTTACAACCTCATAACGTAAAACATAGTCTTGAAAACCATAGACATCAACATGAAATAAACGCAGTTTAAGATTTGTGACTTGTCCAGGAAAGAGTCACATTTCCTAAACTGGGATGACCTTGGAAACCAATGTGCAGCGGGAAAACACGTCATACCGTGCCAGATCCTGTTAATTTCCTGAAATACATGTAAGTTGAAAAATCAACAATAATGTTGAGCGAGTTCATGTGTAAGTGAGTATGTAAAACACTTGTAAGTATAAAAGTTCCCTGGTATGTAGCAGTGTAAGGAAAAGAGATCACCAATGGTTTGCAAGGCCATTAGTATGTGTGAAGTGCAAGTAGGAAGACTCAACCTAGCAGATTTTGCGTCGGGTACAAAGTCACTCCAAGGTCCGTTCTGTTGGGCCTCTTAGAGGTCCGTTCTGTTGGGCCTAGAGTTGGGCTCGCTACACCCAGATAGATCTACCGCTTACGTCCCTCGGTGTTTCTGCCTACCCACTCACATGATCTAAGTAGTAAACCTCCTTACGTTAACCATACCATGTATAAAGTGCTTGTAATCAAAGTAACATGTATTTCACCCCCGCAGTTAAGAAAACTGAAAACAGTTAGAGAAAAGGGGGACATGAACTCACAGTCGGTGCGTCTCTACCAAGTACTCCAAATCAGAAAGCTGTGCGACGACCTACAAGTGCTAATTCTATTAGACGGACGGCCGTGCCTTAGCTTTATAGTTTAAGTCTTTGGGAAATAGTTAGACAACTATTTCGTGTTTATGTTCTGTATATACTTGGTAGTTAATCTCCTTCCCAAGGATGGGGGATTCAATACATGTGCGTTCAAATTAAATCATTAAGTCTCACTTAATATATATACATTTTCCAATTCCCAAAATATAAGTATTTTTCTCAAAGATATTATATTTTCATTTCACATACTTTTTCTCCAATAATACGTTGTTAAAATACGCGTTCATAAATATTTCTGTAAGTGCGTAAGTTACGTTTAAACAATCGAGTGATAATATAATTACCGGTGTAACTTATATATTTATGGTGAAAGCGTTCGTATTATTTTGGATTCGTTAACGTTCGTAAATATTATTTTTACTCTAAAAATAATATTTATGTATTTTCACAAAATAATCATAAACAGTGTGTGAAAATATATATTTATCACGTTAAATTTTGTGAAAATCCCACCTCCGAATATTTAGTAAATAAAGTCATGGCGAAATTTATGTTTCAAAAACATGTCAAAAATAATTC
Organism: Helianthus tuberosus; assembly: GCA_030545235.1. NCBI lineage: Eukaryota > Viridiplantae > Streptophyta > Magnoliopsida > Asterales > Asteraceae > Helianthus > Helianthus tuberosus. Next base: position 9,818 of record JARYGA010046461.1, read on the forward strand.
TAACACTTGTAGTGTAAATAGTTCTAAGTGTTAGGTTTTTAGAAAAATTTCGCCAGAGTTTCCTCTGTAACTGGAGGTGGCCACGCTTTCAAGCGTATCATTTTCTTTAACAAATCAACTCAACAATTTTCTTTATTTGATCAGAACAACTTTCATCGCAACAACAAATCAACATATGTGTAAATTGCCAAAAATTACATGAACTTGTAGTTTTCCCAAAACTGTGGTGTACATCCCCTTAAATTTAGTAGATCTTCATATAATATAGTTTGATCTTGTAAAAACCTCGTTTTTAGAGAAAATCTATCTTTACAACTTCCCGTCATCTTTTACAAAAACTGTTATTTTGTCGGCTCTTTTCATTTCACAAGTGTTTACACACTTGTGGTTTATAAAAATCATGTTTGTTAGTATAAAATCCATCTTTTAAAATACATGATTTCTTTGATACGTGGTTCTTTGAAAATACCACTTGCAGATGCGTAGATCTGCTAGTTTTAAACACCATTTCACAAGTAAAACTCTTTTACACAAGTTCATGATTCGCGTGTGGTAGAGTTTCACCTTTTAACCCTTGTATCATCCAAAACAAGCTTATGTTAAGATCCATGATCTTACCAAACCGGGTTAAACGATGATCCGAGCTACCACATCATAGATCGAGTCTAAATAATTATACATTTCGAATACTACAACATTTACACAACTTATGAGCTATTAACCACCATTATTAGTGTTTTTAGTAAACTTTAATGCTTCAAAATGCAAGATTCCGAGTTTTAACCGATAAAAATCCTTTTAACCACTTTAGATTAATTCAAGAAGGTGTTTTAAGCATTATACCTCTAGCTCGAGGCTAGGGAAGAATCTTGACGAAAATGGCGTGGATAAAAGCAAGATAAAGAGGTCCTTCGAACTCCGAGTGCACCAAGACTCCTTGTATACGACCCTCAACACTTGTATGATCTTGTGATGTGAAGATGGAAGCGGAAAATGGATGTGTGGGGAGGGGGGTGTTCGGCCGAGAATGAGCAAGAGAGGGAGAGAGTGTGTGTGATTTAGGAAAGTGATTATGATCATGTGTGTAACTCTTGCATCTTATAGACAAACCAAGTGTGTTTTACCCAATGGTTAATGTGTAACCAAGATATTAAACATGATTAGATTATGGCAATCTATCAAGTACAAGGTATGTCCCCTTGGGGATGGTTTCGGTTAAGGGGGGGTAGTTTGGTTGCATTTCAACTAATCATTAAGCATTAGTTAGATAGTTAGGTTAAGTTAAGTAATTAACCCGGTTACTAACGTGTAGCATGTTATGACGGGTGTTAGGGTATTCAGGGACCCTAACTGGCTCAGAAAAAGATAAGTAATGAAAATAACAATATTTTCATGTTCCGGGTAAAGTCCGGTTGTTTGGTTGGATAGTAATCCGTTAAAGCGTTACTAAAGCTTTAAAGTGTCGTTATTACTCTCTTTAGTGACACAGCTTATTCCTGACACTTTGGAAAGTGTCTAGTGTTATTTTTCTCATATTTTGGCACTTTATTAGTTAGCTAAAAGCTGAATTATTTTGTAAAGTGCTGAGTTTTGTACTTAGAGTACGTTTTAGGCACATCCAGTCATAGTGACTTATCCCTAGAGACGCAGTTCCACAACCCTTGTATCCCTACACTCACCACTAGTGTAGCAAAATATCTCAGGCTCTTACAGGCCTTAGAGGCAGTGTTTGCCTGATGCTGGCTTTATCAGCATGTTCAATAGGTTATCCGTTATTGTGCTACTGTGCTTTTTGTGCATCATGGTTGTCACTAAGGTTCAGTCATGTAAATAATGTAGTGACAGTAAATAAAGTATGATGCAAGTAAGTACATGTATCAGATATCAAGTAGCAGTTCATCAGCTAGTTCAAGCAAGCACAGTAATTAAGCAGTAATTAATCATTAGTTAAGTCGTACGGATAACTGGTTTAGTGCGGGTTGTCACAACACGAGTCTATATACTCGTTTGGTTTACGAACCCTCATTCTATCAGATCTTCCGATTTAGGTCCGGTTTATTAACATAGTTACCTATATTAGGTGCCCTTCGTAAGTATTCTTTCGTTCTTTTATTGCTTTTCGAGTCTTTCGAGTCTGAAAGTCAAACTTTGTTTGACTTTCTGCGTTGACCAGTTATGGTCAATGCGAAGTTCGTTTGAACTTCGCAACGTGAGTGTAATCACGTTGGTTATAGTCCCTTGGGACTATGCCTACTGATTACCACGTTGTCTAGGGTCGTAGGGTAAGCGATCTAATAAATCGCTTATACCTCGAACCCGACCCATTTGGTCGATCATTAGGATCCGACCAAATACATTAGGTGACCATAGTAGGTAGGGAATAACCTTCCGAGGTTATACCCTATGGTCACATCGTTTGAGTAGTTGTATGATAGGTGGTTTATATGCCTTAGGTAAATTACCAGAATACCCTTTTCATGTATAATTGGTAATTAAGCATATGTAACCTAAACTTTTGTCACATAACTGATTATGTAACATGTTTAGGCATATAACACTTGTCATAGGACTAGATAGGCGGTCCGAACGCGTTTCACGCGAACGACGCGTTAAAGTAGCATAAGCTACCTAAACAGGTCGTAATGGGTCGTAAGCACTTAGATTAAGGTTTCATTTAATATGTAGGCTTTGTTAAACCATATGACACGAGTCTCTATACTCGTTTGGTTTACGAACCCTCATTCTATCAGATCTTCCGATTTAGGTCCGGTTTATTAACATAGTTACCTATATTAGGTGCCGTTTGATATCCGTGATCTCTAGCATTGTTTGGTTGTTACTCAAGGACTACTAAGCAATCTCAAGTGAGTACATAGACCCCTCTTTTACTGTTTTCCAAACTGTTTTGGGGTGAAACACATGTGCCTACTTGTTACTTTCGTGCTTTCCTGTTTTCACATCATATACATGCTATGTTCGTTAGTACATTATAGTACATGATTTCATTACATTTCATGCTAGGTATGCCCACTGTGTGCATTACTTAGTACATCATTTTACATTACATCACATGCTACGTATGTCTATTGTTGTATACGTAGTACAGGTCACATGCTACGTATGTCTATTGTTGTATACGTAGTACAGGTCACAGGCTACGTATGTCTATTGTTGTATACGTAGTACAGGTCACATGCTACGTATGTCTACTGTTGTATACGTAGTACAGGTCACATGCTACGTATGTCTATTGTTGTATACGTAGTACAGGTTACATGTTAAGTATGTCTATTGCGTATGTCTATTGTTGTATACGTAGTACAGGTCACATGTTAAGTATGTCTATTGTTGCATACTTAGTACAGGTCACATGCTACATATGTCTATTGTCGCGTACTTAGTACATTTGTTATTCATCACAGGCTTACATTTTGGATACATATTACATGATTTACATTAGACATGAACATTTTACATCTTGATGGTTTGGTTTGATTAAGTGATTAAGTAACGATGCGTGTGTAATATGATACAAGCATGGTGGATACGCCGCTGGTACTTCCTATATATAAGTGTTTGTATGGTATTACATATATCGTAGCGTTATTTGAATCATTTCACTTTGATACATACAACATTTTATACAAATAACATACTTTTCACAATACATTGTTTTACAAGCAACTTATCTTATATAAACTCAGTTTACATGGTTATTCATTTAACCATACATTATTCACTTATTTATACATATCATCTGAACTCATTGTTTTTCAAATGATTTACAAGACAAAGCAAATTACAAGGTTCATGACTAAACATTTTCTCAAACATAAGTCATGAAACCTATTTTCACAAAACCTATGTATCTCACAGGCATTTTTATGCTGACGTACCTATTTTCACATGTGTTTTTCAGGAACTGTTGCATAAGATGATCAAGATACACATAGGCAGACTTGGGCTTTAGTGACAATAAAAGATGCAAGACTAATTAATTATGTTGTATTTCTTTGTTTGTTAAGACATTGTAACACTTTTAATCAATAAAACGAAACTTCAATTGCTATGGATTTGAAACAATTAATTCTGTTACAACACTCCCCGACATTTCCGCCACGTTTTGTATGTTCTACGTGGTCGGGGTGTGACAGAAAAGATGGTATCAGAGCCAATGGTTATAGGGAATTAGGTTATTAGTAATGCTTTGACCTAGTCTATAACCTTCTTAGGACCCTAACGCGAGTTTACTTGCGTTTAGTCATAAAACAATACCGTCACCTATCCTTAGGCGACGACCACAACAAGAACATAAATTTCAAGACCGCTTTGAAAACTAATCATCTGTTCTAGGATGATTGATTACTAGGTTTTGAACCCTCTGTTATATGGTTTTGAACCCCTTTGAGTTTTCAAAATCTCGTCAAGGTTTTGGGTTTTAAATAATGTGAACATGTGCAAACTGGAAGGGTGAATGCCTGTATTCTGGGTTTTCTGTCTAGGCAAGCACTTCGTATACATCTCATCAGACGCGAGACCAGTTGTGCTTACCTGGGAATTCTTGGGATGAGTGTTCACTTATAGGCGAGCATGTCTTCGCGATACATTATTTTTGACCTATTTACTTTGATTAATCACCGAGGTCGTTTGTTGCTTTGTAGTAACAAACAAATGACCACTACCCTTGCTTTCATCAGATTTGTTTCATCTCATTCTTTTCGTCTAATTCTTTCACTCGTTTCCTTTCATGTTTCCTCTTTTTAGAATGCCTCCACGACACGAAAACCCGGTATCTATTGATGAGCTGGCAGCTGTCATTACACAGCAAATGACTGCTGCAATCCCGAACGTCGTTGCTCAATGTTACCAAGCTATCAACAACAATAATGCCCTCTGCAACTTCAAGACGTTTAACTCGGCCAAGCCATCAAAGTTTTATGGGTCTCAAGGAGCGACTGCACTTCTGCAATGGTTCGAGAGTCTAGAGAGCACCTTCCGGCATGTTCAATGTCCAAACGAGCGAAAGGTAGACTTCGCATCTAGTGTCTTTGAGAAACGAGCTTTGACGTGGTGGAACGGTGTGGTGAGAGATAGGGGTGCCGAAGTGGCACTGGCCCAAACTTGGGAAGAACTTCGAGCACTAATGATGAAGGAATTCTGTCCTCGTCACGAGATCAGGGCATTGGAAAGGGAATTCGACGATCTTAAGCAAGACAGCGGTGAACATCGAGCATACACCGATCGATATGAGGAGCTGAGCCTGTTGTGTCCTACCATGGTTACGCCTTTGGATAAGGCGATCAAAAAATACATTGATGGTCTCCCTGACTCAGTTTAGGACATTGTTACTGGTAGTAACCCCACTACGGTTAGGCAGGCCATTGAGCTATCTGCAACCTTGACTGAATCTCAGATCAGGAAACGTAAGCTTTTCCGAAAGGGTGACAAGAAACCGGTCGAGGAATCGAAGCCAATCAAGGAATCAAAGACCATGGATGAACAGTCTGGATCCCTTGAGCGGTCAAAGAAGCGAAAGGCTTCTCAGAACTTTGCCATGGTTACTCACAATGATCAAGCCGTCCCCAACCAACCAGCTCAAACCCGTACTAGGAAGCCATACAATGGAACTTCACCCTTGTGCAACCAATGTGGCCTACATCATCATGCCAATGTGAAGTGCCGCGAATGCCAAATTTGTGGACGTAAAGGTCATACAGCAAAAGTTTGCGTAGCAGCAGTTGCACTAAATCAAGCTAACAACAATCCTGCTCAAGCTCGTTTTCCCCCAGGTTCTTGCTACAAGTGTGGCGAGATGGGACATTTCCGAAGAAATTGCCCAAAGCTTGCTAATGCTAATCCAGCACAGAGATGAGCATCTGACCGACTAGAAGACAACACTCTTTAGAAATAACCACATCTTATGTATTATTTTCTCTTGTTGTCAAGGTCCATGAAACAGTTGTTGACATTGTTTATAAATAAATCTTTTATTTACATTGCAATGTATTTATGTGATTATATGTATAAACAACATATCCCTTACAATACCGACAATCAAGGAATCATATTCCTTGAAAAGCAAACTACCCCCAAAATTCTTCCATTTTACAATCTCTTGCGTTTTCCACAAAGATCCTAAGTACCCGTCTCTTGTAAAGAGACGAAGTGCAAGGTGCAAGTTATAATTCTGTACGAATACCCCAAGTACCACTATAAATTCTTAATAGGGTACCCAAGGGTATTTCCGTATGTCCTAAATTATTGTGTACCTTAATTCGCATATTGCGTTTTCCTGAAAACGAAAATCGAATTTTTGGTAGATCATCCTATCTTCATGGATGGATTCTTGAAATAATTAAAATGCCAAATGAAATCCACGAATTGGATTCCTGGTGTACTTTAAGTACCCGCGTCCAAAGATAACAAATTAATAACCAAGTTAAACAACTATGTGATTATGTGCTTATGTGTTTCCTTTTATGTTTTTGGTGTAATCCAAGTTTTGTTATCCAAATCCTCGTAGAATCTTCCATATCTTTGTATAAGGAAATTCATAGTAGGATATCCAAAGGTACTATATTAAATCCTCAATGGGCTTTTATATAATAGTAAAGACCCTCGGATTATATTGTACTATTCCATAATTAGACCCCTGAGTGGTCTAGTTAAACAGATTGATCCAAAAATCTGGTTAGGAATATCATGTGATGAGATAGCTGAAAGGACTCCTTGGTGGCCTAATTAAAAAGATCAATTGTCGATCTAATTAAAAGGACCCTATGGTAGTCTAGTCACACTCATCACAGGTTTGATTTTCCTCCCCTAAAACATTTCAAGACAAACTGTGCGGACTATGCAAGGAGTTACGTAATTATGGATGCATACATAATTATGGAATTCAGTGCACAGAAACCACAGCAAGTTTTGTCATGTATCTGGAGTTAACCATGTTCATTTTTGTTTCTGAAGAAATGGTGAAAAATGACTCATTCTGTTCATTTTTGTTTCTGAAGAAATGGTGAAAAATGACTCATTCTGTTCATTTCTGTTTCTGAAGAAATGGTGAAAAATGACTCATTCTGTTCATTTCTGTTTCTGAAGAAATGGTGAAAAATGACTTATTCTGTTCATTTTTGTTTCTGAAGAAATGGTGAAAAATGACTCATTCTGTTCATTTTTGTTTCTGAAGAAATGGTGAAAAATGACTCATTCTGTTCATTTTTGTTTCTGAGGAGGTTGTGAAAAATGACTCGTTCTGTTCATTTTTGTTTCTGAAGAAATGGTGAAAAATGACTCATTCTGTTCATTTTTTCTAAAGAAATGGTGAAAAATGACTCATTCTGTTCATTTTTGGTTCTGAAGAGGTTGTGAAAAATGACTCATTCTGTTCATTTTTGTTTCTGAAGAAATGATGAAAAATGACTCATTCTGTTCATTTTTGTTTCTAAAGATGTTGTGAAAAATGACTCATTATGTTCATTTTTGTTTCTGAAGATGTTGTGAAAAATGACTCATTCTGTTCATTTTTGTTTCTAAAGATGTTGTGGAAAATGACTCATTATGTTCATTTTCGTTTCTAAAGAAATCGTGGAAAATGATTCGTTTCGTTCATTTTCGTTAACTCATTTCCGTTCATTTTCGTTGCTGAAGAATATCCATCGAGGGAAATGAATATCCTTGTTTATTCCTTCATGTTCCATTTTCTAAAGAATGCCTGTTGAAAATAACTCCGTTCATTTTTCATTTTTGAAAAATGTCCGTTAAAGAGAAATAACAGGATTATGCCTTGCTTATCTTCGATGGTTATTTAACACAAAGTCACAAATACACTCCTACGAATGAATTTTGGGACGAAATTTCCTAAAGTAGGGGAGACTGTGACACCTGTGTCACTCCAACCATCAAACAAATGCCAAACCAATGAAATATTGTATTTCATGCTTTGGACTTGTATAAATATGTGTATCTTTTGCACATATCAACTCTTGTTCGAATTCAAGCTCTAAATCGTTTTCTGGAAGGTTATACGCGCATTAATGCGTAAATATAACCAGTTTAATGCAACAAACACTCCGGAATAGTGAAATTGGCTTAACATACCTTAAATAACCTTTACATAACTTAGATATAAGTTTTGGAAGGTTTGGTGTGGTGAAATCAATGTTAAATCGCTTACAGGGACTAAATTTGACAAACTGCGAAAGTATGCCAATTTGAACTGTAACAGACATTCCGGAGCATGACCATAAGTTAAACATACCATAAATACCCTTCACAAAGCTTAGAAATAGGCTTTGAGGTGTTCGGTATGTTAAAATAAACTTTTGTGTCATTCAGGGACTAAAAGTGTCAAAAAGTGCACAAGTTTGCATTTTCGCGCATAACTTACGTTCTGAATACATCCGGACATCCAAAAATTTATGTAAGCACTAAAATATTTTATTTTAGTGTTCGGCATAAGAAAAATCCATTCGTCACGCCATTTGGATCGTTTTTCGCGCTTGTGCGCATTCCGTCGTAATTAAGCGAACATCGCGTTCGTACGACCAAACGAACCAACATCCGACATATTTTTGAGCATGTTTCATGTCCACAATGTTTAGACATCATGTTAGGGCCTTAAAGTTGGCTTAACGGGCCTTAAACATGTCGGAAATGGCTTAAACACATAACAGGGACTGAAACTGCAACATTTGAAACTTGTTTTCTGATCTGAAGAGCTAGGCGGCCCGCCTCAGCCAAGCTTAAATCTTAGGCGGCCTGCCTCAGCCTTCCTGATCAGATAAGAACGCTTAGTCAGCTGATTCCAGCTGTTTAAACCTCATCCACACACTCACAACTGCACATTCAGCTCATTAGGACCATTTTTAAGTTACCACAACTTTGTGACAAGTGTACGCACAAGATTCGAGCACGGTTTCCATGAAACGATCCTAACGGTTCGGGTATTCCTATAAATACCCATCCACCCCAACCTCATTTCTCACAAGAATCTGGATTTGAGAGCTCTAAGTTGAAACCATTGTTTCATACCTGAGTTCTTGGATCGAGATTAGCATTCGGGGACCCTTCGTAAGTATTCTTTCGTTCTTTTATTGTTTTTCGAGTCTTTTGAGTCTGAAAGTCAAACTTTGTTTGACTTTCTGCGTTGACCAGTTATGGTCAATGCGAAGTTCGTTTGAACTTCGCAACGTGAGTGTAATCACGTTGGTTATAGTCCCTTGGGACTATGCCTACTGATTACCACGTTGTCTAGGGTCGTAGGGTAAGCGATCTAATAAATCGCTTATACCTCGAACCCGACCCATTTGGTCGATCATTAGGATCCGACCAAATACATTAGGTGACCATAGTAGGTAGGGAATAACCTTCCGAGGTTATACCCTATGGTCACATCGTTTGAGTAGTTGTATGATAGGTGGTTTATATGCCTTAGGTAAATTACCAGAATACCCTTTTCATGTATAATTGGTAATTAAGCATATGTAACCTAAACTTTTGTCACATAACTGATTATGTAACATGTTTAGGCATATAACACTTGTCATAGGACTAGATAGGCGGTCCGAACGCGTTTCACGCGAATGACGCGTTAAAGTAGCATAAGCTACCTAAACGGGTCGTAATGGGTCGTAAGCACTTAGATTAAGGTTTCATTTAATATGCAGGCTTTGTTAAACCATATGACACAAGTCTCTATACTCGTTTGGTTTACGAACCCTCATTCTATCAGATCTTCCGATTTAGGTCCGGTTTATTAACATAGTTACCTATATTAGGTGCCGTTTGATATCCGTGATCTCTAGCATTGTTTGGTTGTTACTCAAGGACTACTAAGCAATCTCAAGTGAGTACATAGACCCCTCTTTTACTGTTTTCCAAACTGTTTTGGGGTGAAACACATGTGCCTACTTGTTACTTTCGTGCTTTCCTGTTTTCACATCATATACATGCTATGTTCGTTAGTACATTATAGTACATGATTTCATTACATTTCATGCTAGGTATGCCCACTGTGTGCATTACTTAGTACATCATTTTACATTACATCACATGCTACGTATGTCTATTGTTGTATACGTAGTACAGGTCACATGCTACGTATGTCTATTGTTGTATACGTAGTACAGGTCACATGCTACGTATGTCTATTGTTGTATACGTAGTACAGGTCACATGCTACGTATGTCTATTGTTGTATACGTAGTACAGGTCACATGTTAAGTATGTCTATTGCGTATGTCTATTGTTGTATACGTAGTACAGGTCACATGTTAAGTATGTCTATTGTTGCATACTTAGTACAGGTCACATGCTACATATGTCTATTGTCGCGTACTTAGTACATTTGTTATTCATCACAGGCTTACATTTTGGATACATATTACATGATTTACATTAGACATGAACATTTTACATCTTGATGGTTTGGTTTGATTAAGTGATTAAGTAACGATGCGTGTGTAATATGATACAAGCATGGTGGATACGCCGCTGGTACTTCCTATATATAAGTGTTTGTATGGTATTACATATATCGTAGCGTTATTTGAATCATTTCACTTTGATACATACAACATTTTATACAAATAACATACTTTTCACAATACATTGTTTTACAAGCAACTTATCTTATATAAACTCAGTTTACATGGTTATTCATTTAACCATACATTATTCACTTATTTATACATATCATCTGAACTCATTGTTTTTCAAATGATTTACAAGACAAAGCAAATTACAAGGTTCATGACTAAACATTTTCTCAAACATAAGTCATGAAACCTATTTTCACAAAACCTATGTATCTCACAGGCATTTTTATGCTGACGTACCTATTTTCACATGTGTTTTTCAGGAACTGTTGCATAAGATGATCAAGATACACATAGGCAGACTTGGGCTTTAGTGACAATAAAAGATGCAAGACTAATTAATTATGTTGTATTTCTTTGTTTGTTAAGATATTGTAACACTTTTAATCAATAAAACGAAACTTCAATTGCCATGGATTTGAAACAATTAATTCTGTTACAACACTCCCCGACATTTCCGCCACGTTTTGTATGTTCTACGTGGTCGGGGTGTGACAGCGATTACCAAATGGAAAACCCCTGAGTCACCAACTGAGGTTAGAAGTTTCTTAGGATTAGCCGGTTATTATAGAAGATTCATTCGAGATTTTTCTAGAATAGCCATTCCCTTAACTAAGTTAACATGTAAATCCATTAAGTTTGAATGGGGACAAAAACAAGAAGAAGCCTTTAGGATTATTAAGCAAAGATTAACCCATGCACCCATACTAGCGTTACCAGAAGGAACTGAAGATTTTGTAATCTATTGTGACGCTTCCAAGTAAGGTTATGGATGTGTGTTAATGCAACGTCAAAAGGTTATAGCTTATGCTTCTAGACAACTTAAGAATCATGAAGAGAATTACTCAACCCATGATCTAGAGTTAGGAGCTATAATTTTCGCCCTTAACATTTGGAGACATTACCTTTACGGTAGTAAGTTTACCATATTCACCGACCATAAAAGTTTAAGGTATGTTTTTGGGCAAAAGGAATTAAATATGAGACAAAGACGCTGGATGGAAATGCTTAGTGATTATGATTGTGATATCCAGTATCATGCAGGAAAAGCAAATGTAGTTGCTGATGCTTTAAGCCGAAAGTATCATGAAAAGCCAAAAAGAGTACGTTCTCCTAAGTTAAATCTGCAAATAGATTTAAATGATCAGATTAGAAAAACATAAGAATCGGTAATCAAGGATGATACTAAAAAGTTAAAAGGAATGATTAAGGAATTAGAACAAGGAACAAATGGAATTTGGAGATTCCATAAGAAAAGAATGTGGATACCTAAATTAGGAAACCTACGCCACTGTATATTAGAAGAAGCCCATAAGTCTAAGTAAACGATGCATCCTGGAAATGATAAGATGTATCAGGACTTAAGAAAGAATTTCTGGTGGATAGGAATGAAAAAGGATATAGCAGCATATGTTGCAAAGTGTTTAACTTGTTCACAAGTTAAAGCTGAACATTAGAAACCCTCAGGTTTATTGCAACAGTTAGAAATGCCTGCATGGAAATGAGAATTGATAACAATGGATTTTGTTACCAAATTACCCAAAACAAGAAAAGGTAATGATACAATCTGGGTGATTGTAGACAGACTTACCAAGTCAGCTCATTTCCTACCAATGAAAGAAACTTTCAGTATGGAACAGTTAGCTAAATTATATGTAAATGAAATAGTTTCATTACACGGGATTCCTCTATCAATTGTTTCTGACAGAGATAGTCGTTTTACCTCTCATTTTTTGACAAGTTTCCAAAAAGCAATGGGAACCAAATTGAATCTAAGCACCGCTTATCATCCCAAACGGACGGACAAAGCGAAAGGACAATTCAGACACTGGAAGACATGCTTAGAGCTTGTGTAATTAATTTCAGAGGTAATTGGGATGATCACTTACCATTGATAGAATTTTCTTACAATAACAATTATCACACAAGTATCAATGTTGCACCATTCGAAGCACTTTATGGACGAAAGTGTTAAACGCCAGTCTGTTGGGCAGAAATTGGAGAAAAGAAACTATCTGGACCTGAGATAGTACAAGAAACAACAGACAAAATCATTCAAGTCTGTTGGGCAGAAATTGGAGAAAAGGAACGACTGAAAGCAGCACGTGATCGACAAAAGAGTTATGCTGATAACAGACGAAAACCATTGGAATTTCAAGTAGGAGATAAAGTGTTATTGAAAGTCTCTCCCTGGAAAGGAGTGGTAAGATTCATCAAAAGGGGAAAGCTAAGCCCCAGGTATGTTGGACCTTTTAAGATTATTAAAAGAATAGGACCAGTAGCCTATCAGCTACAATTGCCAGAGGAAATGGCAGGATTACATGATGTATTTCATGTATCTAATCTCAAGAAATGCTTAGCTGATGAATCGCTAGTAATGCCTCTTAAAGATATAGAGGTGAATGAACAATTAAAGTTTGTAGAAAAGCCTCTACAAATTTGTTAGGATCTGAGTTTGGATTGATTGTGTTTTACGTTTGATTTAAGATGAAAAATGAAGGGTAAATTACACTGTTCGTCCTTTATGTTTGTATCGAATTGCAATGGATAGCCTTTAACTTTAATAATTACAGTCACAATCCTTTATATGGAAAACTCGTTACACCTTTCGTCCTTTAACACTAACTAGGTTAAAATTTTCAGTTAAGTCAGAACATTTGCCTTGCACATGAGGGTATAATCGTCTTTTTACATTATTATTTAAAAAAATACTTTAAGAAATTAATATATATGATTATTCTCATCAATCCCAAAATTCACCACCAAAACCCACATGTTCATCATCAATCCCACATGTTCATCATCTTCCCCCACCCACCATCAAACCCCAAAATTCATCTGAAATGCTTCATCTCGACGACAACCTCCATGTCGTTAACGATTATTTTCAGATCAACAATGTGGTGGTGGGGGTTTCGTGGTGGTCGTCTGATCTGTGGCGATGGGGTTCGGTGGTGGTCCTCAGATCTGTGGTGGGTCGTCGGATCTGTGGCGGTTAGTGATTGAGCTAAGGTTAGGGTTTAGATAACGGAGAGTGACAGAGGACTTACCGGCGATGACGGGGATGGTGTAGAGTTCGAATCGGAGGCTATGCTCGTTGTCGGCAGGAATGAGTGGGTTTTAAAATTGATTGTTGCAGTTTATAAAATTGAAAATTGATTGTTGTAGTTTATAAAATCGAAAATGAAAAATTGATTGTTGTAGCGACTCGTTCCCGTCAGCGGGAATGAGTGGGTTTATGAAGGGATGTTACAGCCAGAGCTTATATTTATCTTGTGAATCGTATGATGAAGTGGTTAATGGTGATGGGTTGCAGAATCTTGTCGATTGTTGTTAATGGTGATGGGTGGTGGTCTTTGGGAGGAAGAGAGATGGGTGGTGAGGTGTTTAGGTGGTGGTAGTAGTAGGCGTTGTGGTGGTGGCTTGAGTGGTGTCTGGATGGTGGCTGGGGTGGTGGCCGGATGCTGCCTGGAGTGGCAGCAGTGAAGTTTTTGTTATAAGGTTAGGGAGAGTGAAGGTGTTGACTTGAGAGATAGAATATTTTTTGTTGATTTGTTTTTTTTTATAAAATATTTTTAACTAAGTTGATAAAATGACTAAACCACCCTTAATTGACCAGTCTTAACTCAAAATTTTAACATGGTTAGTGCTAAAGGATGTAACGTGTAATGAGTTTTAAAAAAAGGACTGTAACTGTAATTATTGAAGTTAAAGGTCATCTATTGCAATCTGGTACAAACATAAAGGACGAAAAGTGTATTTTTTCCAAAAATGAACAAGTAATGCAGCGGAATTAAAATGGAAATAAACTTTGCACACAATCAAACAGGAGAAATGCTTTTAACATACAAGTTTAACATTGAACCGAATGCTTGAATTTATTCCAATCACCGATTACAATTTTGCATGCATGTAACAAACTCCCACTCAGCCTGAGCTCACAATGTTTGTTCGTACAGGAAGATAAGTGATGAAGAGCTGATAGAACAGTACAGGGTACTGTTCTATTTATAGGCGCGCCCAAACCACTGTGGCATCTTTGCTGACGTCACCATGATAGTGACATCTAACCTCCTAACAAACTCTAACTACTACCCTTATTACAACTACTGATAGCAAACAACTGATTACAATATATTACAAAGAAATACACTAAACTACTGATTCTTCATTCCACTGCTCAGTCTTCAGCAGTGCTTCTAGTCTTCAGCAGTACTTGAAGCAAGGCAGTTGTTTGAGTCATTAGCACTTAGGTCTTTATCAGTTCTTTGGAGTCAACACCAGTTAGGAAAGGCAGTAGATTGAACCCATCAGGTGTTAGAGCCATCTACTTATTCTGGATCCACTGCTCTGATCTGGTTATGGCTTTAATCATCTGTTCCTTTGATAGGGTTCAATCCCAACAATCTCCCCCTGGAACAGATGATGCCAAAACCCTTCATTATTGAAGATCTTTATTGTCTCATCAGCAGTTCCCTTATCTGACCTTTACGTTGTAACTCAAAGTCTAGGGCATCTGTATCATATTCATCCCTACACAGTGGAAGATCAAGGAGATCCTGTAGATCTTCAACACTTAGGCCTAGTGCTTATTCCCTTGATATTTTCTTCACTTCTCCACTAGACTTGATCAGAGTCAGTACGTGGGTCTGTTTGTTAGTTTTCCACTTTAGTACCTTTGAGTTCAGTGGGTTTCTTGGGAGATTTTTATTAGATGATGAGTTGGGAGATGGTGGCCTGGTGATAACTGATTGAGCAGTGCTTTGAGCTTGAGCAAGCTCAGGAATATCAGCTGTCATTTGCTTGAGGACCATTTTTATAACTTCATTACCTGCTGCAATATCCTCAGCTGTTTCCTCATCCATCTGTTTTTGCCTCCTTCTTTGATAAAGGATGGCACCAGGTGGAGCAGTGGCTTTCCAGACTTGCAGTTTTGGTGGTCTTGTTGAAACCACTGTTTCAGGATAGTCAGGTTTTTGTGGAATATTTGGATTTGTCTTTCTAAGTTCTTCCAACCTTTTGTAGCTGGTCCTGACTTTGTCTTCTTTCCATCTTGTCACCTGATTTCTTGACCCAAAATCAGCAGTGATTAGTTCCTCTTTCATCCTCTTCAGCTCTAACACTTTGTCTGGTAAATTCTTCATGTACTTTGACCAGACAGGAGGAGTGTGTTTCACTTTGTCTTTATTCATTTTTTCAATTCTTTCCAACTCCTCTTTGAGTTCACCCACTGTCCATTCTTTATATTGAGCTTTTTCACCTTTGTACCTTTTGAAGGCCATGATGTGCTCAATGTAATCTTTTCTTAAAGTTTCATCATCTCTTTCTGAAAGCTTTTGACACAAATCTTTTGAAAACTGTTCCAAAGTTCTGACTTGTGTGAGCAGAAATTGATAGTGCCTTTGAATTTCTTTATCAGATTTTTCTTGTGAGTTTTTCTTAGAGATATCCTCAGCCTATTGAGCCTTTATCTTCAAATATTTTTCAATATTATTTGGCCTTGGATATCCTTGGACAGATGGTGGGTTTCTTTTAGTAGGATCATCTTCAGAATAAAAAGATTTAATCTCTTCTCTGACTGCTATGAGCTCTAAAGGATACTGAACAGGTGTTGAAACAATAGCAGTGGTTGGGTTAAAGACTTGTGCAGATGAAAGTGGAACATGGTTTGGAATAGTGACAAGTGGAAGAGATTGTGAAGATGTTGGTGGTGGTGGAGAATCATCATCTTTCAAAACGATCCTTCTCCTCTTTGGTTTAGGAGAGGCTGATGATGTTTTGGTTGGTTCAGTGGTGGTGATTTGAGTGGTGGTTGTTGTAGTGGAAGGTGATTGACTAACAGTTGTTGAAACAACTGGTGTTTCAACCACTATTGTCATTACAACTGATGATGTGTCATCAGCTGTCTTCTGCTTTTTGGCAGGAGGTGATGGTGGTTTTGTAGTTGTTTGTGGTGGTGATGGTATTTTTGGTGGTAAGGCAGTGGTTGTGGTGTGTGTTGAAGTAGTGGCAGTTGTTTGGCTAGCAGTTGTTGAAACTACTGGAGAAACAACAGCTGTTGATACAACAGGAGTTTTAACAGCTGCTGGTTTAGGAGATTGATGTTTGGAGCTTTTGGTAGGTTTGGAAGTTTGCTTTGTGGGTCTGGATGGTGTGTGTTTGGGTTGCCTCACTTTTCTAGTGGGCTGCTTTCTTTTTGGCTCAGGATTTTCATCATCCTTAGGCTCGGAAGTACCTTGCTCATTCAGCTCCATAAAAGCTCTTTTCTCCTGTTCCCACCTGGCTTTATCCTTAGCTACCTTATCCCTTTTTACACTTGCTTTTGCTTCAGCAAGTGCATTTGTGGTTACATCAATCTTTTTGCTACCATCTGGCATGGGAATGTCTGCAAGCATGCTTGACTTGTCTGGTTCAATATACAGGCCATCTTCATACCCTTTCTTTTTGAACTGCTTTAATTCCCCCCCCCCCCTTTTTGGCATCAGCTGGTGGTGGTTCATCCACAAAGATGATAGAGGGAGGAGCAGTGCCAGTGGTGTTCAGCAAATAGGCCTTAATAGCCTTGATATCAGCCTGGGTGTCTTTAAATTTTGAATCCATGAGATTTATGATCTTTTGAACTTGAATCTCATGTTGCTGATCAGCTAATTCTCTTTGATAATGGAGCAGTTGTAACAACCCTCATCAAAAGTCATAATTATTAAATTAATTTGACCAATAGGAAACCCTAATTGAGACACCCAAGTGATTCTGTACAAACCCTAAAATTTTCATAATTTTCAGAATCAGGATTAGGGCCCCTAAAACTCAGGGGGGGTTAAACCCTATTGACGATTATCCACTTAAAACGTTGGCAGAAAGGAATTTTCAGAAACTATCGACTCAGCTGAGCTAGTCCCACACGTGGCAACCCTATGCCTAAAAATAGGTCTCACGCGGGCCGCCTCAAGTTAGCTTAATTCTCACGCGGGCCGCCTAAGGGTCAAAATTCACCTATTAATACAGGAGCTTGGGACTTGAATTCTGGCTTCAGAACGACGAAGAAATTCGAAAAATACGCTGAGTTATGCTCTGTTTATCACAATTAACACACACGGGTCACTAATCGACGCCGCAATCAGGGTATTAGCACGATCGCTGCTACGATTCATTTTCCGATTGATCAATGTACTCAATGGATGTTTAAGTGCTGCCCACATTAGGGTGATGCTTTGTCATTAGTCGTTAATTCGACGGATGTTTAAGCATAGCACTTTGTCATTCGTTGTGATGGTTGATCTCATGAGTTATCGTAAATGCTGTATTGATTACTAACCCCGAATTGTGTGCCTGTTATTAAAATTAGGTTGAAAAGGCTAAATCAGTAGGCCAAACTCTGCCCGTATAAATCTGCAAAGTGAGTCATTCTCTTTTTATCAACTATTTTACAATACCTCAAATTATTTTCAAGGTTATAATTACAGGGACTAAGTCGTGGATATCTTGAATTACTGGTTAGTGGGGTATTGTGCACATTACTAATTTCTCCCAGTTAGGTTCATTGACCTACTCGGGATAATCACTGTTAGGTTCATTGACCTACATGGATAATCATCACTATTTAGGTTCATTGATCTAAATAGTGGTATGACCATCGTCACCATTGTGACTTGTCACCATTGTGACAGAAAGCCAGATAAAAATAAGATAGAAGCCATTGTAATCGCTCTTATGCTGTAATTAATGACGATGCATCATTATGCAAAATAGAATGATTCACTCAGTATTTCCCGCTGACAAAACCTTTTTCAAACATGTTTCAGGTGACCTGTTATGAACCAGGAAAAGTGCCATATAGCACTACAAGCTCAAAGAAGTGGCTCAGTGTAAAATAAAGAAACATGTTTTGTAAAATAAAAGATTTCTTCGTGAAATCAAATGATTGTAAATTACCGGGGTTTTATCCCGCGTTGTGAAATAAAATAATCGGGAAATATTTACATTTTAAAAGATCCTGATGAAAACTTCCGCTGTCAAACTCAATTAATTAAATACCGCAGGATTTCTGTCCCGTGGCTCCTGAAACGGGTCAAACCGGGTCAGGGGCCATGACAGAAAAAGGTGGTATCAGAGCCACTTATCGAGCCACTGATTAAGCCAATTAAGTATTTAGAAAATACTTAATTTTTAGTAATTGTTATTTCATGATTATATGTTTTATTATCTGACTAATTTTGCACAGTATGGGCAGATTTTTATATGCTAGCTAATATAGCAATTAATGAAATTTGAACTAAGTTTTAGCATCTTTATTATCTACAGTCTAGAAACCTTATTCAGTAAATAAATTTACAAATAAAACCTAGTATGTTTTCATATTCGGTTGTTTCATAGTTACCCAATATGAAATAATATTTAAAAGTTTTTCTATAAAGTTTTGCTATAATTTTAACTTAGTAATTGTGTGTATCTTGCATAACAGCATGAGTAATTTGTCTGAAGCCCTTCAGAATTTAAATCTCTATCCAGTAAGAACAGAGGTTTCCAGAGATTTCAATAGGTATATACCAAACATAGAAGAACCTATAGAATTCAACGTTGTACCTTTCGAGAAACCCAAGTCTAAGAGAATGGAAATTGAGGAAAGCTCTAGGCAAATTGAGGGGTTACCATCTCAGGAAGAGTTGGATTTTATAATGGCAAATGATAATACTATTGAGCCTATTAATGAAAATGATTTTATTCATTCTCTTGAAACACAACTACCAATGAACTTAGAACCAGCTATTCCAACCCTTTCAATCCACTCGCAAATAGACGAATGGGTGACTCATGAAATACAGTTACAAAACCATCCCTATAAGCTTTTTCCTAAGTTCAATCCAGAATCTTTACCAAATTCACCAATGAGTAACGAGAATATAGCTGAACTCCGTCAGTTTAACAAAATGGATGCTGGGAATAGGATCCAAGAGATTTTGGGACAGATCTCCTGGAAATACGATGAGAAGGAACGTCGTTACTAGAATATCATCTGACAAAGGATAAAGGATTTATGGAAATGTGGTTGTGTAATAGTAATAGTAAAATCAGTATGTGTAGAATAAATAATAAAATGATTGTATATAAAAGCATGATATAAGGAAATTTTAGAAACTTACAATTTTGTTTGTATATTCGTTTATGTGATTATGTGCAATTAATTGTAACATTGAATTATTTCCTTTATACTAATTATTTATCTATAAATTAGTTATCAGATGGAAAACGCTAATAATGAACCAGTTAATGAGGTTAATCAACCTGAGCAACAACTGGGAAATCAATTTATGACTAGACAGGATATAGAAAATATCGTTGCTCAAGGGATAGCCAATGCTATTCCAGAAATAGTTGCTCAAGGGATAGCCAACGCTATTCCAGCAATCGTTGCTGCTGTTAAAAATCCAATCGAACCGCAACAAATTGTTCCTAGTAAACGTATTTCTGAAAATAACTTCAGTAATAGCGTAAACGGAGGCAATGATCATGTTAATCATGATAATGAACCACGGCAAGCTCCGCTCCCTAAGAAAATGAAAGCTGCAATGCCTGGTTGCACTTATAAAGAATTTCTTGCTTGTAAACCCGCTGAGTTTGCAGGCAATGAAGGAGCGACTGCGGCACTACGTTGGTTAGAGAAAACCGAGGCAGTAATTGCCATAAGTAAATGTGCTCAGGATGATCAGGTCATGTATGCGTCAAACCTTTTCAAAGAAGTGGCGCTAGAATGGTGGAATACGGTGTTACAAGCAAAAGGAAGAAGGATGGCGTATGCTATGGACTGGGAAGAATTTAAGAGCGTTGTAGAAAGAAAATTCTGTCCTGAGTATGAAAAGGAACAAATGACAAATAAGTTTTTAACCCACCGGATGGTGGATGTAGATTGTCGAGGGTATACTTCGACATTCTTCGAATATGCTAGAGTGGTACCAACCCTGGCTTCGCCAGAGCCGGTACTTATTTCTCGTTATATTTGGGGATTGATTTCCGAAATCCGTAATATCGTCAAGGCTACGAAACCTCGCACGATTGATGATGTGGTGGATTTAGCCAATACTCTGACTGCCGAACTAGTAAGGACAAGAGAAGAAAACAGAAGGAAAGAAGTAGCCCAAAAGATTACCCAAGAATTTCATCCGGGTAACCATAACAATTTCAATAGAAAAGGAAATGGGCAATCTACTACTATTCCATTTTGCAATGTTTGCAAAAGGAAGCATTTTGGAAGATGCAAAGGATATTGCAATTTTTGCAAAATTCCAGGACATCAAGAAGAAGACTGCAGGAGGAAGAAATTTTCAGTCTGCTACAACTGTGGAGAAGCTGGACATCTTAGGCCAGAGTGTCCAAAACTGAACAAACCATCTGACAATAAAGCTAAACCTACAGAAGGAGCAAAAAGAAATGTAAGAGCCTTCCAACTGACTGCTAAGGAAGCAGAACTCATTTCCAGATGTGATAGCCGGTACGTTCTTAGTTCACAACGGTTACCCAAAAAGTATTATTTAACTCTAGTGCAAACACTGGAGAAGTAATAATGATTACAGGAGATAAGTCATAAAGTTCATATCAGTAATAAAGGTTGCTAATTATGAACGAAAGCAAGGAATAGTATATATGATTCCAATAATCATTAATACTAAAGATAAAGAATTTAAGGAAATTTCTGTAGTTTCAAGAATACCCAGATGTACTCCCAAGAAGAGTTACCAGGATTACCACCAGATAGGGAGATAGAATTTAGAATTCCTTTAAATCCAGGAACTATACCGATAAGCTAAGGTACCTTATCGGTTAACACAGTGTTATTTAAAAAAAAAAGGATGATTCGATGAAATGTGTATTGATTATAGGAAATTGAATAAAGGTTACAATTAAGAATCGATACCCATTACCTAGAATTGATGATCTATTCGATCAATTCCAGGGAAATAGATATTTTTCTAAGATCAACTTACATTTCGGATATCCTTAATTGAAAATATAAAAGGAAGACATACCTAAAACTATTTTCAGAACTAGGTATGGTCATTACAAATTTACAGTCATGCCCTTCAGGTTAACGAATGCACCTGCATCATTCATGGACATGATGAATAGGATCTGTAAACTATATTTGGATAAATTTATAATTGTCTTCATAGACGATATACTTATTTATTCCAAAAGTCAGGAAGAACATTATCAGCACTTGTATGTATTCTTAACTTTGTTAAGAAAAGAGAAGCTTTACGTCAAAATTCTCGAAGTATGAATTTTGGTTGCCAGAAGTGCAATTTCTAGGTCATATGGTGAATCATGAAGGTAATCACATAGATCCTGCTAAAATAGCAGTAATTTCCAAATGGAAGATTCCGCAATCCGCAATAAAAATTAGGAGTCATAATTTTTGCCCTTAAGATTTGGGCAAAAGAATTAAATATAAGGCAAAGGAGATGGATGAAAATTCTAAGTGACTATGACTGTGATATTCAGTATCACGAAGGAAAGGTTGAAGACGGCTAAGGATAGCTAGTAGAATTATACAGATAATAGACAAAAGCCGTTGAAGTTCGAGTTGGAGACAAAATACTATTGAAAGTATATCCTTGGAAAGGAGTTGTTAGATTCAGTAAGAAAGAAAAGTTAAGTCCAAAGTACGTAGGAATATTTTCAGTAATCCAACGTATAGGACCAGTTGTTTATCAACTATCAAGAAAGTTAGCTGGAGTATATGATATATTTCATATATCCAATCTCAAGAAATGTCTAGCAGACGAATCTTTGGTAATACCTTTTCAAGATATAAAGGTAAACGATTAATTCAAGTAAAGTAGGATTCAAAGATTAGGAGTTAGAGTTAGAAATGAAGCGAAAATATCCTCAATTATTCCAGTGAATCTCGAGGACGAGATTTTTATTAAGGTGGGGAGAATGTAACAACCCTCATCAAAAGTCATAATTATTAAATTAATTTGACCAATAGGAAACCCTAATTGAGACACCCAAGTGATTCTGTACAAACCCTAAAATTTTCATAATTTTCAGAATCAGGATTAGGGCCCCTAAAACTCAGGGGGGGTTAAACCCTATTGACGATTATCCACTTAAAACGTTGGCAGAAAGGAATTTTCAGAAACTGTCGACTCAGCTGAGCTAGTCCCACACGTGGCAACCCTATGCCTAAAAATAGGTCTCACGCGGGCCGCCTCAAGTTAGCTTAATTCTCACACGGGCTGCCTAAGGGTCAAAATTCACCTATAAATACAGGAGCTTGGGACTTGAATTCTGGCTTCAGAACGACGAAGAAATTCGAAAAATACGCTGAGTTATGCTCTGTTTATCACAATTAACACACACGGGTCACTAATCGACGCCGCAATCAGGGTATTAGCACGATCGCTGCTACGATTCATTTTCCGATTGATCAATGTACTCAATGGATGTTTAAGTGCTGCCCACATTAGGGTGATTCTTTGTCATTAGTCGTTAATTCGACGGATGTTTAAGCATAGCACTTTGTCATTCGTTGTGATGGTTGATCTCGTGAGTTATCGTAAATGCTGTATTGATTACTAACCCCGAATTGTGTGCCTGTTATTAAAATTAGGTTGAAAAGGCTAAATCAGTAGGCCAAACTCTGCCCGTATAAATCTGCAAAGTGAGTCATTCTCTTTTTATCAACTATTTTACAATACCTCAAATTATTTTCAAGGTTATAATTACAGGGACTAAGTCGTGGATATCTTGAATTACTGGTTAGTGGGGTATTGTGCACATTACTAATTTGTCCCAGTTAGGTTCATTGACCTACTCGGGATAATCACTGTTAGGTTCATTGACCTACAGGGATAATCATCACTATTTAGGTTCATTGATCTAAATAGTGGTATGACCATCGTCACCATTGTGACTTGTCACCATTGTGACAGAAAGCCAGATAAAAATAAGATAGAAGCCATTGTAATCGCTCTTATGCTGTAATTAATGACTATGCATCATTATGCAAAATAGAATGATTCACTCAGTATTTCCCGCTGACAAAACCTTTTTCAAACATGTTTCAGGTGACCTGTTATGAACCAGGAAAAGTGCCATATAGCACTACAAGCTCAAAGAAGTGGCTCAGTATAAAATAAAGAAACATGTTTTGTAAAATAAAAGATTTCTTCGTGAAATCAAATGATTGTAAATTACAGGTGTTTTATCCAGCGTTGTGAAATAAAATAATCGGGAAATATTTACATTTTAAAAGATCCTGATGAAAACTTCCGCTGTCAAACTCAATTAATTAAATACCGCAGGATTTCTGTCCCGCGGCTCCTGAAACGGGTCAAACCGGGTCAGGGGCCGTGACAGCAGTGGTTGAAACAAACTCCACAGCTCATCTGTAGTAGGAGCAGATGATGGAGCAGCTGTTGGAGTTGGTGCAGCAGTGGGTGGTACCTTTGGAACTTTCAACAACTGTTGTAGCATTTCTTTGATTTCTGCAACAGAAGTTTCCAGTTTGTCAACTCTAGCCGTCAATTCTTGGTACATTAAACCATCACCCAACTTAATGGGATCATCTGATTTCCTACATTCAGTGATTGTAACAGTGGTTGACTCGGGAAATGTATCCCAAAAGTCATCCACTGATGCCCCTTTGTCTTGGTTCTGGGGACCTCTTCCTTCAAAATGAGAAACTTCTTTTTAGTGAACCAGTAAAAACCGGATACACAAGAGTTCCCAGAGAAGAAATTGCCTTCAAGGAAGTCTTATTAATGAAACCACTGTCCAAATGCAAACCAGTGGGTTCAGCACTTGTAGTGGCTGCTTCACTTGAACTACCACCAAGAGTTACTTGTAACTCAAGGGGTGTAACCTCCTCAGGTGTTTTTGGTGGGTTAGTAATGATTGAAACACCAGACCCAGTCACTTGTTGGGGCATATTCTCAGGAACAGGTGATTGAGAAGGACTGGTTTGCGTCTGGTTCAAATCAAGAGCATCCAACAAGAGTTTTGTTTGTGGGGGAATTGTGGCAGTGATGATGGGTGTAGAAAGCGAATTTTCCCCGAGCAGTGGGCTGTGGATGATAGAATCAAGTGATTCTAGAGCATCATATTGTGGTGTCCCAATGTGTACAACCTGTTCTTTTTTAGAAGAAGCAGGAGGAGTTTGAGGCATGGGTTGAGATATTTCTACCATCTGCTGTGAGGAAGTAGCAGCAGTGGTTTCTAGTGACTTTGGTGTTGTCACTGACAGTTGCTCTGGTATCTCATCTTCCAGAGTTGCCTTTGTTTTGGGTTTGGGGGGCTATCGAGTTTTCTTTTGTTGTGGTTTTCTGGTGGTTTTAGGTGTGGGTTTCACAGCAGTTGTTTTGTTGCTGTGATCACCTAGAGCAGTGGGCTTAGCAGCTGGTGCCTGAGGAGCAGTGGTAGCTGCTAAATTCTGCTCAGGAGCCTCTGCTTTTGTTTTAGAAGGCTTTGATAATCTTGTAAATTTTTCAGTTTGTAAGCCATTTATTTGAAAAAATTCACCTTTGATGAGCACATGAGCATCATCCTTTCCACATTTCTTTTGAAAGAAATAACTTAAGAATCTTGGAAATAATAGAAATGATTTTGCAGTAACATTTTTAACCAAGTCATCAAAGATCACCTGGGAGTAGTTAAAATTTTTGTTTTGTAATATAGCATATCCCAGGTATTGGATCTTTAATGGTATCTCATTAAAAATAGTTGTTTTATTTGAAACACACATCAAGTGGGTATGGAATAAAAATCTTGTTGCAGGAGGAAAGTTACCCTTTTGTAAGGTGTCTTTTCTCATTTCTTCAGCATACCCCCTCTTAAGAAAATCAGTTTGATACTCGCTTTTGGGAAAAGAAGTTTTACCTTGCTGATCATCGAGTTCAAATACGTCTGAAATGGATTGTGGGGTGATTTGAACCTTTTTTACCCATTATTGAGGAATTAATGGCTATGATCGTCTCACCTTGAGTCTCAAGTGTGGCATTTTTCCAAAATTCTCTCTGGGTTTTTAGGTAAATCGGAGCATCAGCGGTCAACAAAGTTTTGTACTTTGAAGATGACATTGTATCAATGATGGAATCGTAGGTATCGATGTTACCGGGTTTTGTGAGGAGACCCAGATAGTTGTGAGGAGCTTTGTATGGAATTTCAATGGGTGTGGTAGCCATTTTAGTGGCCTTTTTAGAAGATGATTTTGAAGCGGAAGCAGACATGAGTGGCTTGCAAAATGAAGAAGACGATGAGAGATTTGAGAGAGAAAGATGGAAACTGCTTTGAGAAAGGAATTTTAGAATTCAATCGACAGTGTAAAACCCTGTTTGGGGGTTTGAGGAGGGTTTTATAAAAGAAAAAGTGAATGCTGACGTGGCAGGGGTTACAAAAGATCTGACCGCTATGTACTGTCCACGTGCCAACCCCTGATGAATAATGGAGGACAGTTGTTTATGAAACCACTGATGGAGCAATAACAATTGGTGCAACGGTAATAATGAAAACAGTGGATGATTTTGACTATCAGTGGATAGCATATCAGTGGATAAAAACACTGATTTTAAACAACACTGCTTACCAAGGAAATGAGAGAACAGGGGTTGACTTTCAGCAATGGACAACTTTTAGTAGAGCACATGTTTGAATAAAACAGTGGTTATGGCAGACTTTTAAGGATTTAATGAAAAATTCATTTTTAGCTATTTTTAAGGATGGATTTTGATTTTCTGAAAACATTTTAATGCTTTTATTTATAGAAAAACTAGATTTTGCTTGTTATTCCATGTTTAGCATGCCAATCCTAGAGATCAAGCTTTCAAAGGTGGATGTGTCTAATGCTTTTGTTAGCACATCTGCCAGCTGATCTTTAGTTGGAACATGGTGCAGAGAAATCAAACCTTTTTCACAGCAATCCCTCACAAAGTGATGTCTGATGTCAATGTGCTTGGTGGTTGAATGAGATACTGGATTTTTAATGATATTTTCTGCTGCCTAACTATCCAACATGAGAGGTGTCTTTAGGGCAGTGATACCAAAATCCAGCAATTGATTTTGAAGCCAAAGCAGTTGGGCTATACAGCTTGCAGCAGCTATATACTCTGCCTCAGCAGTGGATGTGGAAACAGCTGCTTGCTTTTTGCTTTGCCAAGATACTAAGCAACTGCCTAGGAATTGGCACCCTCCTAAAGTGGACTTCCTTGTCTTGTCACATCCAGCAAAGTCACTATCTGAGAAACCTGAAAGCTTGATATTTCCATCAGCTGGATACCAGATACCAAGTGTGGGAGCACCTTTTAGGTATCTGAATATCCTTTTTACAGCAATAATGTTTGACTTTCTAGGGGCTGATTGGGATCTTGCACAAACCCATGTTGCAAACATGATGTCTGGCCTAGATGCAGTTAGGTACAATAAAGACCCAATCATGCTTCTATAAAGAGTTTGATCCACCAAATCATCCTTTTCATCAGACATGACTATTTTATTGGTTGCAATGGGTGTACTGCATGGCTTACAATCATCCATCTCAAATTTCTTTAAAAGTTCTTTGGCATATTTTCCTTGATGGATAAAAGTACCATTTTGCAGTTGCCTTACTTGGAGACCAAGAAAGCACTGGAGTTCACCCATTGCACTCATTTCAAACTCAGTTGTCATGAGTTGTCTAAACTCTTCACACATTTTGTTACATGTGCTTCCAAAGATGATGTCATCCACATAAATCTAGACAATCATCAAATCCTTTCCTCTCCATTTTAGAAACAGTGTTTTGTCAATTTTACCTCTTGTGAAACCAATGGAAAGTAGAAAGGTGGAAAGAGTTTCATACCAGGCTCTTGGTGCTTGTTTCAAGCCATACAAAGCTTTATTTAGCTTGTGGACATGATTTGGATTAAATGGATCCTCAAAGCCTGGAGGTTGACAAACATAAACCTCTTCTTGAATCTTACCATAGAGGAATGCACATTTGATAACCATTTGATACACATTGATGTTGTGGTTGACAACAAAGGCCAGGAATAGTCTGATAGCTTCATGTCTTGCTACAGGGGCAAATGTTTCATCATAGTCAATGCCCTCTTCCTGTCTGAACCCTTGAACCACAAGCCTAGCTTTATTCTTGACAACAATGCCCCTTTCATCAGTTTTATTTTTGAAGACCCACTTTGTGCCAATAGGACTTACACCCTCTGGCAGTGGTACAAGCTCCCAAACTTGTTGTCTTTTGAACTGTTGGAGCTCCTCTTGCATGGCTTCTACCCAGCTGTTGTCTTTCAGTGCCTCTTGGTACTTGACTAGCTGATAGAGAGATAGGAAACTAGCAAAAAGACAAATGTTTTGGGATTGACTTCTTGTGAGCACCCCTTCATTGATGTTACCAATGATTTGGTCAGGTGGATGAGATTTCAAGAAGATTAGATCTCCTTGGTATGGAATAATGGCATTTAATGGTGAAGGCTGCAGATGTGAATCATCTGAGTTAACCACTGCTGGTGACTTTGATGATCCAGTAGTGGCTTCAAATGGGGGTGGAATAGGAGGTAATGGTGTGGACACATGTTGAATTTGATCCACTGTTTGAGGACTTTTATCAACAGTGTTTGATGATGTGGAAGCAGGGGTTGATGGGCTACTTTGGTCAACAACTGTTGAGGTAGCAGTGGTTGAACTTTGACAGCTGTTTTGAACAACTGCTGCTCTACCATTTGATGCAGACTTTTGTGGTGGAATGATGACTTCATATCCATAGTCTAATGATGAACTTTCTGATGGACCTGCACTGTTAGTCTTGACAGCAGTATTTTCAAAAGTAAATTTATCAAGATCAAACAATTCTGCAGGGTTTGCTGGGATTTTCATTGATGAAAGTTCATTGAACTTTACATTCAAAATCTCTTCCACTGTCTTAGTCCTTGTGTTAAACACTTTGTAGGCCTTAGCAGTGGTTGAGTATCCCAGATGATAACCACAATCAATTTTGGCTGCAAACTTTGAAATAGAATCTTTTAAGTTTAAAATGAAGCATGGGCAGCCAAAAACTTTGAAATATGAAATCAATGGCTTTATTTTATATAGCAGTTCATAGGCAGTCTTTTGATGCCTGGGGTTGATTAAAACTCTATTTTGGACATAGCAAGCAGTGTTTACTGCCTCTGCCCAAAAAGTTAATGGCAAACCTGAATCAGCAAGCATGGTTCTGGCAGCCTCAATCAAAGTCCTGTTCTTTCTCTCAACAACCCCATTTTGTTTTGGTGTTCTTGGAATGCTGTACTGCCTCACAATTCCTTTTGACACACAGAAATCATCTAACTCCTTGTTTCTGAACTCTGTGCCATTATCACTTCTAAAGATTTTTACTGGCAAGTCAAACTGCTTTTCAACCTGTTTCACAAAGTCTTGCAGAATGCCTGCAGTCTCATCTTTTGAGTGTAAAAAGTAAGTCCATGTAAACCTTGAAAAGTCATCAACAATAACCAAACAATATCTTTTCTTCCTAAGACTCATGACTTTAACTGGGCCAAACAAATCCATATGAAGCATTTGCAAACACTTGGTTGTTTTGGACTCTTCAATTGATTTGTATGAGCTTTTATGTTGTTTTCCTTTTAGGCAGGAAACACAATGCTCAGGACAAGTGAACAGTTTTTGAGGTAAACCTCTTACTAACCCCTGTTTTGAAATAGCAGTGATTGTCTTGAGATTTGTGTGCCCCAATCTCCAGTGCCATAATTCTGTCTCTTTATTTGAGGCAGCTGAGAACAGACATGCATCAGTCCTGGGGCTCTCTTTTGACATATCTACCACATAAACATTGCCACTTCTTTGAGCAACAAGTTGGCTTTTTCCATTTTTTATTATTGCTTCGATCTTTTTAACCATTTCTGGCCCAACAATCCTACAACACTCTTTTGTAAAGAATGAGCCATAGCCCTTATCACTCATTTGAGACACACTTAAGAGGTTGAATTTTAGATTGTCTATTAGATTGACATTTTCAAACTTAACTTTACCAGACTGAACAGTACCAGACCCCAGAACCTTCCCTTTACTATTATTGCCAAAGGATATATCACTCCCTCCATGAGTTTTGAAGTCTTTGAGGAGGGCTCTACATCCTATCATGTGCCTGGAGCCTCCACTATCTACATACCAAAGACTATCTAAGCATGCAGAAGCTCCCTGCACATGTAGTAAAAGATTAGTTCATTAGGGTCTCCAAAGCCATTAAGACTTTGAATGGGGTCTCAGCATTGTCTAGGTTAAGTTCAGGTGGATGGGCAGTGGTTAGGTCAGGGGTTTGGACAGTTTTGGAAATGTTTTTCTCTAACCACTGTTGGGGGTCTTGCCCAATGATCTGCTGATAACCAAAAGGATACATGTTCACTCTTGGTTTAGAAGGCTTTTTGTAAACCTCATAAACATGTGGGATCCGGTTGTCCCTTACCTCTTCTGTATTGATTGGCAGGGGATGCATCAGTCACCTGAACATCTCTTTTGACAGATGTTTGGTCCAGCTATTTTGTAACAGCTGTTTGAACTGGCACAAACAGTGGTTGGTTCTTGGTGAACTTGACAGATGAACTTGATGAACTCAAGGATGTTTTTGCAGTGTATTCATTCTTTTTCACATCAAATGATTTGAGATACACACATTCTTGATTTTTGTGGTTTGATTTACCACAGATGGTGCAGCTCTCAGCAGACACAATGACACTTGTTTTGTTGAGATCATATGCTTTTAGATGAAAACAATCTTTTGTTAGATGATTCTTCTTTTCACAGAAATCACAAAACAGGTTTTTGATCTTTTCTCTTTTCTTCCTCTTTTCAGACTCCTTAACAATAGAGTTTTGAACCACTGTTGGGATGTCTTTGAGAGGAATGACCTTTGCTTTAGGAGCTTTGACACCATCAGTGGTTGTGAAATCCATAGGTTTGAAATTTTCAAGAATGTCACACTCATCAGACCATCTGGGTTTAAATTGATATTCCTCAATCTCTTCATAGGTTGAAGAGTCCAATGGTCTTTCAAGTGTGATTTTGTTGCCATTTTTATCAGTTATTTTGATTTCTTGCCCATTCTTGTTTGTGGGTATGATTTCCACTGAACCAGATTCATTTGCAGCATTGTT
This sequence comes from Helianthus tuberosus, assembly GCA_030545235.1. Classification (NCBI taxonomy): domain Eukaryota; kingdom Viridiplantae; phylum Streptophyta; class Magnoliopsida; order Asterales; family Asteraceae; genus Helianthus; species Helianthus tuberosus. The sequence goes on from JARYGA010046461.1 coordinate 40,554, forward strand.
TTCAATGTGGTCATGCTTTCTAAAACCTACACCAAATTTTACATTGCTTTTAGTTTGTTTTTCAAGCATTACTTCATAGCCTTTGCAAGATTCCACCCACTTTTCACAAGTGATTTGGGTGGACTCCAACTCCTTTTTGAAACCATAATATTTTTCTATCATAGTTTGGAGTTGGTTTTTGGTAATGCTTTGCTCTTCTTTTAGATTGCAGATTTCTTTGTCCTTATCAGCCAACTTGATTTAAGTTCTTTTAAAGACTTCTCAAATTTGACTTCATTAGTTAGGACTTTATTCCTAAGGTTTTCATTCACCTATTTAATGTTAGCAAATGCAATAATGCATTTGTCTGAACACAGATTTTCAAGAACCTGAGGTGATACCTTGGCAGCAGCCATCATGGCAAAATCACATTGATGATCACTTTCTTCATCAGCTCTCTCTTCTTTCTCACCTTCTTTCTTCTCTTCTTTTTCTTCTTTGGACCAGGGGTCAAACAGTGGTTCAATCAGGGTTTCTGAATTTTCTCCCAGCAGTATTTCACCAGCAACCCTTGGAATTTTCTCCCTGTTCTTTTAAATTCCACTTATAGCACTATATTTTTGACTTATCCAACCCCACTTTTAAATTCCCATGTAACCCTTGGAATTTTCTCCCTGTTCTTTTATAGAATTTGCTTGTTCTTACACTAAGCAATGCCAATTGATGCAAAATGTCCATTTCTTCTAAGTCAGTGGGATCAAAGTGTTGTAAATCATTGAGTTCAAAAGACAGATTATCAGAGATCTGGCTTTCTCCATTTGCTGTGAAAGCAAAGTTGGATGAGTGAGGATCAGAGTTGAAATTACCACCAGTAGTTATGTCAATAAAATGATCATAACTCTGATCCTTACTACTGCCAGACTCATCTTGACCCAGAAGAGCTGTGCTGCCAAATGAATAATCATCTACAACTTTGCCAGACTCTTGCAACCTCTTTTTCTGGTTTAACTCCCTTTCATAGGTCAGGATACCATGAAGTTGGGTCAGTGTCAGATCTTTGAACTCAACAGAGTTTCTAGTTACAAAGGCAATTGTATCCCATTTTTCAGGTAGTGATCTAAGAAACCTGCTATTTTGTGTAGAATTTGGAAATACAACCTTAACAAGTCTTAGCTCACTAATGAGACAACTGAATCGCTCAAACTGTTGAGTTAATGATTCACCCTTAATGTGACAAAAGGTTTCATACTGCTGATTCAGAATTTCCCTGTTATTTTCAATTACTTCTTCAGTTCCCCCAAATTGTTCCTTACGTGCATCCCGTAATTCTTTTGCAGTGTTACAATGTAACAGCCCAGCATAAATTTCATTGGATAGTGCTGATGCAATGATGCTAAATGCTTTGGCATCGAGTTCGAATTTTTGAAAATTAGTTTCAGTATAGTTTTCAGGTTTCTTAGGTTCGAACTTCTTTGTATCCTCAGCACTTGGCACCATGGGAACATGTGGTACAAAAACAACAGATCTCCAACATCCGGTATTCTGTTGAGCAAGGACGTGACCCATCCTTCTCTCCCAGATGTTGTATTCATTTCGTTTCAACATGGGTGGTTTGAAAAGTGAACTGATGTTATTCTTATCATCTTGTGATTGTGACGTCATCCTGGTTGTTTTACAGGCACTGATTAATCAACTTTGATCATGATTAAACCTTACTCTGTTTTTCAACAAAACAAACAACTATCAGTATCAATGATTGTGAGCTGAACTATTTATGTCAAATGATTGTTAGATCAAATTTGACTATCCGAGCTCTGATACCAATTGTTAGGATCTGAGTTTGGATTGATTGTGTTTTACGTTTGATTTAAGATGAAAATTGAACAAGTAATGCAGCGGAATTAAAATGGAAATAAACTTTGCACACAATCAAACAGGAGAAATGCTTTTAACAAACAAGTTTAACATTGAATCGAATGCTTGAATTTATTCCAATCACCGATTACAATTTTGCATGCATGTAACAAACTCCCCCTCAGCCTGAGCTCCCAATGTTAGTTCATACAGGAAGAAAAGTGATGAAGAGCTGATAGAACAGTACAGGGTACTGTTCTATTTATAGGCACGCCCAAACCACAGTGGCATCTTTGCTGACGTCACCATGATAGTGACATCTAACCTCCTAACAAACTCTAACTACTGCCCTTATTACAACTACTGACAGCAAACAACTTATTACAATATATTACAAAGAAATACACTAAACTACTGATTCTTCATTCCACTGCTCAGTCTTCAGCAGTGCTTCTAGTCTTCAGCAGTACGTGAAGCAAGGCAGTTTTTTGAGTCATCAGCACTTAGGTCTTTATCAGTTCTTTGGAGTCAACAACAGTTAGGAAAGGCAGTAGATTGAACCCATCAGGTGTTAGAGCCATTATCAAGGGGACAGCTTGTGTACAAACATCTGCTTAATCTGGATCCACTGCTCTGATCCGGTTTTGGCTTTAATCATCTGTTCCTTTGATAGGGTTCAATCCAAACAAAATTGAAGACAGGAAAGTTAAGAACCTCAAGCACAAAAGACTAGTTCTAGTCAAAGTGAAATGGGACTCCAAAAGAGGACCAGATTACACATGGAAACTTGAATCAGAAATGCAAAGGAAATATCCACACCTGTTCCAGTAGACCTCGAGGACGAGTTCTAAAACAAGGTGGGGAGGATATAACAACCCTCCAAAATATTTTTTGGACACCCTAATATATATTTAAATACCCCAATATATCTTAAAATACACCCCGTATGTAAAAACCGAGCCCAAAATACGATCTAGCATTAAAAATAAAATAAAAACAAAAATTTAAAGGCTGTCGCGGGGCGCGTAGCCTTTGGCTACTGCCAACGCGGGCCTCGAGCGAGTAACAACGAGGCCTCACCCGGTGGAGACACGTGACAACACGTGTTGAACCTACACCATGACTCGGATCAGCTACGGCCTAGACCCCCTACGACGCGGGCCGCATAAGCCTAAGCTTACGCTTACGCTGGCCGCGAGAAACTTGAATTACAGCCCTATATAAGAGGGCATCGGGCCTTCAGTCGAAACTCGCTCAATTCTTACATTCTCTCTCGAATTACTATATAGTAGTCACTATACTCGAGTATAATACCCCCCTAATTAACGAAGTTCTGCCCCGATGTAAGTATCATAACCCCGGTTACGTATTAGATACGCTGCCCGATCGATCCAGGGTTCCGTAACGGCTGTCAGGGTTCTGCCCGACGTAGTCGTTGGAATGTCGTCTCGGGGAGGGTATAACTAATGTAAATATAAAGGGTTATTATACTAACGCGTGTGCATTGTGTAAATTATAGATAATCACCAGGAAACCTTAGAAGAAACCTAAGTCAGCAATGTGAGTAATCTCCTTTTTGTAAATTGTTTTTACAAAACCTTAAATGTTCTACAATGTGATTGAGCAGTGATTGAGTCTTTGTAGTTCTTCAATTACTGCTGGTATGTTGGGGTTTTGTATACAAAATGTGGAACACGTTACCATTGGACAACGAGTTAGCCAATGTGTAATATGACCCACCAATCAGGATTGACAATACTGAATGAGTAATTGTGTAGAAATAAACAATGTGATTGCTCTCAATACTGTTAATGGATGAAACTCTTCTTGATTAAACTGGGATTCACTCACCAGTATTTTCCACTAACAAATGTTTTTAAAACGCGTTTCAGGTAACCAAATGTAAAAGCCAAATTAGAAGAAAGCCAGCTGGAGAGCACTGACGGCTTGGAAAAATGTGGCTATAAAAGTTACCTAAAAGACGATGTTTTAAATAAAATAGGGTTTATCCTTATACATATGTTGTAATAAGAAACTTGGGTTTTACCCATGTGATTATTAATATAAAATATGGTGGTTTTTACTCTGATAAATATTTCCTAACTACGGTCCTGATGAAATTTTCGCTACCAAAATAATAAATAATGATACCACCAAAACTGGTCTCGCGGCCGCCCGTTCCCGGGACAGATAGGGGGCGGGGGTTGCGACATTTGATCTCATCTGCTCTAAGTGGAGGTATTCACATAGTTGAAGACCACCTACCTGAGCATTCTTGAGTTCTTATTCCTAGCTTGGACCTCTTGTAAGGTTCTTTCATGCTTGTTTATGCTTTTCAAGCATGAAAGTCAAACAGTGTTTGACTTTCTGCTTTGACCATGAATTGGTCAAGTCAAAGTTCAATCGAACTTTGCAACGTGAGCGTAATCACGATGGTTATAGTCCCTTGTGACTATACCTACTGATTACCATGTCGATTAGTTGAAGTGACGAGTCAAGGTTTCGGTCAAAATGCCGATTATGCGCATTTTGCGACGAATCTATTTTCGGGTATCAAAACACTTTGTTTTGATATCAAACTTTTTTTCTAACTTATTTAAACATGATCTAACATGTTTAACTCGTCCCTTTTAATATAGTGCTTGTATAGGGTCGTAAGTCAAGCGGTCTTAACAACCGCTTAGACTTTCGAACCCGACCCGTTTGGTCGATCTTTAGGATCCGACCAAACATATTTTGTGACCATAGTTGTATAGGGAATAACCTTCCAAGGTTATAACTTATGGTCACTTAGTTTAATTAGTTGTTATGATAGGTAGTTTATATGCATTAGGAAAATGACCAAAATGCCCTTTTCATGCATAAATTGAATTTAAGCATATGTAACCTAAATTTTGGCACTTAAACTGATTATGCTACATATTTAAACATGTTAGGGCATATAATACTTGTTATAGGACTAGTTAGGCATCTCGAACGCGCATTCGTGTGAACGACGCGTTAAAGTAGCATAGACTACCTTAACGGGTCATAACGGGTCGTAAGCACTTAGGATAAGTTCCGATTTAGAATGTAGGCTTTGTTAAACCATATCACATGAGTTCCAATAATCATTTGGTTTACGAGACCTCATTCTACCCAATCTTCCGATTTAGGTGTCGATTTATTAACATAGCGATCCGATTACTAGGTGCCACTTGATTTCCTTGGTTTGCCCGAGCTTTGTTAAGATCGTTAAATCGAGGATACTTTGCAATTCAATGTGAGTACATAGTTCCCCTCTTTTACCGTTTTCAAATGTTTTGGGGTGATTCATATGTGTAACCGATTTATTTTCCAAATGTATGGCATATATGTGTTTACTAAGTGCTTTTATGCGTACTATTTCGATTATGCAAACCCGAAGTTTATCCAAATCCTTAAAGATCTACCTATCTTCATAGTTAGATTCTTATAGGATATTTGAAGTACAGTCTTAGATATTCCTATCTTCATAGTGAGATTTTTAAGAAGTACTTTACGACACGATGGTTATGGTTTATGTGTAGATTGTTGGTGATTCAGATAACGAAACTAGAGTAATACAATAAGCACGTGGTGGATACGCCGCTGGTAATTCCTATATATAAGTGTGCTTATTGTAATACCCTTCGTGGCGTTATCCCGAATCACCATTAGGATTTAGGATGTTGTGATGCAATGATTCAATATGACAGAAACCTAATCCTTTTAGCGTCAATTTATCTTTAAAGATTGATACTTGTAGGATGTTTAAAGTGCTAATATTGGAGTCCTTGTTTGGATTCATTGTGTACTTTAATGCGTATGCGACTAGACAATGTGACGAGAACCGGATCCCTATAATATTTATCTATCTTCATAGCTAAACATACATGGGATGTTTAAAGTGCTAATATTGGAGTCCTTATTTGGATTCATTGTGTACTTTAATGTGTGTTTACAAGTTGTTGACAAATTGACGATTATGTGTTTATGTGGTAGTTGTGATTTAGATAACGAAAAGGGTGTAATAAAATAAGAACATGGTGGATACGCCGCCGGTACTTCGTATATATAAGTGTTCTTATTTTATTACTCGTGTAGCGTTATCCAAATCACTTTAGGATTTTGTGTACGATTGATTCAATGTTCGATTATCCAATATCCTTGTGGAATCTTCCATATCTTTATATGTTAGATTCATAGAAGGATGTCTAAAAGTATTATCATAAATCATTGTCTTGGTTTATATAATACTCACACAAGTTTTGTTGATTTCAAAATAATTATTATTAATCCTTGATTGGATTTCTAATAATACATTAACGAATTTTACATTGATTTCAACGAGGTTACAATGTACAATTTCAAATGGCATAAAAATTACTTAGTAATAATCATATTGCCATATACAAAACTATTTACCACGAGTTTTCACAATCAAGATTATGTATTGCAATACTAAACTTTTGCCATTCTTTGGCTTCAAGATTTTTTTCAATTGACAGCTCTCGTAGTTGTCAAAGTATTTCAATACCAAACTTTTTGCCATTTATTTGGCTAACAAAACCTATGTACTCGCCGGCATTTTTATGTTGACTATTTTTCACATATGTTTCAGGTTTTCAACTATTCAAGCATGCAACGCATAGGACTGCATTCGGGCCTTAGACTTCTTAATCTAAAAAAACAATTACATGTATTCTCTGTTTGTAAAACGATGTTAATAATATTGAAATAATTTAGTACCAGTAGTTGTGAGCAATTTGTAACGTGGCTCCCCGATATTTCCGCCACGTGTTGTTGTATTACGCGATTTGGGTGTTACATAACTTCCTTCCAACAATTGCACAACTTTCATCAAATGGCAAGATTGGTCCCCCAACTTTATTTCCATTATTTTCTCCGCATATACTCATCATATAACTTTCATTTAATGACCAAAAGACCCCTTAACTCTACAAATTCTTGTTTCTTCATATTTCTACCATCATTAACTTTCAATTAATTACCAAATGACCCCTATACTTTGTAAAATCTTGTTTCTTGCACAACATAATCAACAAGATTACATGAAGATCATCATAAATCTATCTTTAAACCAGTAATCTTGACATAATCAACATAATCAACAAGATTACACTAACTAGTTACACTAATCTACACAAATAATCACATAATAAGTTATGATTTGTAGATTATTATGTTTGAGATTAGGGTTTTTGGTTAACTTTTTCTTAATTTTCAAGATAATCAACTTGTACTTTTGAAATCTACACTAAGAAAGAAGCTTAAATATGGGTAATAGAAGGCTTACAACTTTGCACAAGCTAAACAAGGTGATTAAGAAGAAATTAAGCTCCAAAGAACTCCCTAGTGCTTCCCCATGCTTAATCCATGTTTAGATGATCTTGAAATGCTTAGAAAATGAGTAATTTAGGGTGTTTATGAGTGATTTAAGGTGGGTTTTGTGTGGGTTATTTGAGCCGTGAACAAGGAGTAAAAGAATGAGGTTTTTGAAGTTTTGAAAGTGTTGAAAATATGATAAGGATGAGGTCTTGTATTATGATGGTGCATGCTCAAATTTCAACAACTACAATGAACCATACTCCAAATCTTTGAGAAATTTCAACAAAGATTAAGTGGGTGGGACCCACTTGGAACCGTCAACCATGAGGGGGGGGGGGGTTAAGTGTAATTTTTTTATAAAAATTGTTATAATTCTAGATAGTTTGGTGATTAATCAAAGTACGGTGATTTGGGGTTTAATTGCACCATTAGGGGTAATTAGGGATTCGGAATGTAAATCATCATTAACTAGTTCACTAGACTAGTAGAAATTGTATTTTGATACCTTAAATGCTTTCCGTTTAGGCGTCGGCTAGTTAACGTCACTTTTACTTCGTACCGACAAAGGTTTGCCACAAGTTGTTATTCCGCAATCAAAAGATGCATGAAGTGATTTCGAGTCCCAAAATAAGCTTAACTGGTTCGCCATGTTGTTCGTTTGGTTGTTTTGGCGACGAAAATATTGTTTACTAGCTTGTCGGTTCAAAAACGGACAAGTTGTGGGGGTTGCGACGTAGCACCGAAAGCTTATGTTTCGGAAACCCCATTAATATCCTCATCTTGTTTTCATGTTTTTGTCATCATTTATCACTTTCATGTGTTTTCTTATATATATATATGGACTCAGTTATGTTATTCGTATGTCGTTTTTCATTGTTTCGTTTTATTTTCATGGTTTTGCTGTAATGAATAGTGTGACCATGAATAATGTACGCATCACTTTCTACCAACACTTTTAGGACATAGTTTAATTGGTTTCGCGACACGACGAAAACCAACATGTGTTATAGTATTGTTCTCTAGTCCTAACGATGTTATCTAATGTATGATACAGTTACGTAATTAAATTACTCTAAATGCATGAGATTATGAAATAAAAATAGTGATTAGATTGTACGGAATGACCGGTTATTTGCCATTTGTCATTGACCAGATCAAGAATGCTCAAAGTGAGGCCTTGAAAGACGAAAATATCAAAACTGAACGAATGTTGGGCAAGCAAAATTTACTGACCTGAGGGGCAGATGAAATCCTAAGATTTGGTCAAAGAATTTGGATTCCGAAATTTGGAAATTTACAAATCAAAGTATTGGATGAAGCCCACAAGTCTAAATACACAATGCACCCTGGGGCAAACAAAATGTACAAGAACATCCGGGATCAGTATTGGTGGCCTAATATGAAGAGATCCATAGCTCAGTACATTGAGAAATGCATGACATGTTTGCAGGTTAAGATTGAACATCAAAAACCAGCCGGTCAGCTACAACAACTAGAGTTGCCAGTATGGAAATGAGATAGAGTGACAACGGATTTTGTCACAAAACTCCCAAGAACACGAAAGGGATATAATGTTATATGGGTTGTGGTTGACAGACTAACCAAGTTAGCACATTTTCTACCCATAAGCGAGAGTTATCCAATAGAAAAGTTGGCTAAGATATATATGGGTGAAATCGTAAGTAAGCACGGAGTGCCTTTATCCATTATCTCTGATAGACATAACCGATTTACATCCAGGTTCTGGACAAGTTTCTAGAAGGAACTTGGAACTAGAATCAGTCTAAGCATGGCTTATCATCCTCCGACTGATGGCCAGAGCGAACGAACAATTCAAGCTTTAGAAGATATGATGCGCGCCTGCGTGATTGATTTTGGAGGCAGCTGGGATGATCATTTGCCCTTTATCGATTTTTCATACAACAACAGCTACCATTTTAGCATTAAGGCTGCACCGTTTGAAGCTTTATATGGAAGAAAATGTTTGGCAGATCCAACCCAAGCAATACCATTGGAAGACGTGCAAGTAAATGAGAAGTCGAACTTCATAGAAAGACCGATAAAGATTCTTGATTTTCAAGAACGAAGATTAAGAAATAAGATAATTCCACTTGTGTTGGTCCAATGGCAAGGTCAGAAAGAACCTGAAAAGACTTGGGAATTGGCAGAGGAAATGAAAATCAAGTACCCTCAATTGTTCGAGTAACCTATAAATTTCGAGAACACAATTCTTTTAAGGAGCGGACAATGTAACATCCCGAGTCTTCTAGTCAAATGTAGTATAATAAGCCAGAAAAGATAAAGTAATATAATGAACCTTGGAATAATTCTGTTAACGGAAGACATATGAAACTCATATATTATCGAATGAGTAAGTAATAAGTAGAATGAGTACTATAGATTTGAGATATTTAGATGGGCATTTACTAGCAAAGAAAACCATTTAATAACAATAAATAAAATATATTTATTTTACTCTACTCTGTTTTAGGGAAACTTAGGTTAACACGTAAAAAAAAATAGCTCATCTCAATGACACATTCCTAATTTTATAAAACACTATATTATGAAAGTTATCTAACTTATAATAAAAGACTTCAAATAATGCCACATGTCATTCTCTCTTTCAACCTTATAAATTTTATTTATATTTGTTGAATAAATTTCTCTTAATATTAATATTCACTACTAGAGAATTGGGTTTTTGCTACCGCAATTTCGGTCGCAAAACGGTGGCAACTGCCCTTTTGTTACCATTTTGCCTCCAAAAAACTCGGTAAGAAATACACACGCGGCAATTGCCCTATTGCCACCTATTTGCTACCATTTACAATTTTGCTACCGTTTTGCTACCGTTAGTTTGCTACCGTTTTGCTACCGATTTTCGCCACCATTTTGCTACCGATTTTTGCCACGTTTTTGTTACTTTTTTTTCACGATTTTGCAACCGCTTTTTGTTACCCTTTTTTTGCCCTTGAATACCTATTTACATGCCTACTATTTCTATGTTATATATATTCTTTGCAAAACTATAAATAACATAACCAATAATCCTTGTTATAAGATTCCAAATCAAAATATCAAACAATCCAAATTAAAACATCTAAACCCAAACATTCAAACTAAAAATGTTTGTAGTTATTTTCGAACCAAGGTTTTTAATACAGCCTCAATTTTCGCCATCCTAACAAGTATAGCTTCTTTCTCTGCTTTATCTTTTTCCCTTTGAGCCATCAACTCTGTTAAAATTCCGTTGAACCTTTCTTTATCTTCTTCCTTCTCTTTAACAAGCTCCTTTATAACTTCGTTTAACTTCTCAATCTACAAAACAACCAAGTTTCCTTCACAATCCATAATTGACCCTAAATTCATATCAAGGTATTGCTTCTGAACATTGTATTTGGTATCATCACTATTTACAAGAACCTAATTTGCAAACAAAAACTATTTACACCTATACAAACAACCGCGTGTTTCTACCCGAATATGCTTACCCTGTTCCCAACCAGCCAATCATGCCACCTATTAATTTATCCTAATCCGATATATGATATAAAATATGCATGAGCCTATGATTATTCTTAGAATTAGATAATAAACAATAAACTTACCTCGGGATCATGGCTGCCATGTACATACGGATCAGTAACAACACCTAACCCGTACACTTTTCTTTTTTTCATGCCCCCGGCAGCTCGTTTCCACAAGTCTTGGTCAAATTTGGGAGGTTCATCCCGATACTTCTCCACAAGATATCCTTCGTACTTAGCCTATTGGGATAAACATGTAATTACATTATTCAAATTTCATGTTCTATTTTATTTTCTTTTAAAATATGTCATTTGGATTTACTTCAACTTACCCAAGTCTCCTCTGCCCTACCATCAACCCACACCAGATTTTCTTCCTGAATGTTCCCTTCTGAATCAATGTCCGAAACTAGCGAACTACTGCAACTTGGATCTTTATCCAAAGGCCTGCTTCCTTTCCTACAATGTGTTTGTTTCCACATCTCATGAGTTGACGGTTCACACCCCATTATTATAGCCTATAAAGGAAAAAATATGATGTTAATAAACTTGGTAATATTGACATAGTGTATATTAACTGAAGCATGAAACCTCCATAAACAATATACAATATACAACATAATACTTATATACCAAACTCTTTATGTTGTTTAGATCTTGTGCATCAGATTCAAAGTTGTGCACCAACTGACCCATGTGGATAATCCTATTAAAGTATAGTTTTTCTTAAATCAAATGTTCTTTAAAGAGGGTGAGTAACATCTTTTACCGCTTTTTTTTTTTTTTTTGCAGTCGCATAGCTTTGAGATCCTAGTGTATGTTTGCCCCCAGTTGGCTTGCTTCTAATTCTTTTATTCCTTTTAGACTTTGCTTTCCATGTAGGAGTGTTCCAATTGTCAATCATTTGCTTCCATATATCATTTCTAATCCATGCTGGTTTAAACTTAAGAAGAACGGACGTATCATTTCCAACTTGTAAACCTTGCTCCCTCGCCCTTTTTTTGGCCTTATTGCGTACCGTCTTTAACATATTAGGGAATTTACCAGCAATGCACTTCTCCCAGAACCTACGAATTTCTGCATCGCATCTCTCCTCCCATTGAAAATAACTCTGAAAAATAAAAGAACAAGTAATTCTCTTAAAAATTCCAAAAAAAAATATAAGGTAATGACATTATTGTAAAAAATGTGTACCTACAGTTGTATTGATATTATGTTAACCTGATCGTTGAAGTTATTAATTTGATATAGTAAACTTGACAAGCAAAACATTAGTGGAAACCTTGGTCACCAGCTTAATAATTTCCTTCACTTAGAGCAACAGCAACTGAGCTTTTTTTTTTTTCATCATGCAATTTCATATTCACATGAATTTTACTATATACCATCATTTATGATAACTAGTTATCTACATCTTTGTTGGATATCAAGAACAATCAATCACAAATTAATCATCCAAATATGCTAGATAATAATCAAGAACAAGGCGATTAATTTTGATGAATCTAGTCTGCCAGCGAAAGTCAAAGCAGATCGTTTTTAATTATGAAACCGACCCACAAATCTTTACAGTTTTAAGCCTATTTATAGTATGTGAACCGGTGTGAACAAGGAGGTTAGAAGTTTACAACATGTCGTTTGGTGTAACAGAACCTGTCAATAACCGTTGATAACGGCCGTTTGACTTTTGCCAAGTTTGACTTTGGGTTTCTGCCTTGTGACCAGTTTTGCACATAATTATATCTAATCCAATTTGTTCAATCCATAAGTTAAATAAACCTACGTTTAGTGTATAATTTAACAATCTTTGTTAACCAAACCATTTGGTTGCTATATCATAAAGATTTTCTATAATGAATTCATTCATTTAAAATGCTAGAGAATCAAGTAATTTAAAATGAAATAAGATAGGACTACGTAGACCCGTCTTGAAATAAATGCTAGAGTTCAAATAATTTAAAATGAATTAAGATAGAAGTAATAGAAGTAAAGAACTACATACAAACAGATAGCTAAAAGTATCAGATTTGTAATTGTTTTTTGAATGAGAAATGATTAAAGTGGAATTCGAACATACAAACAGACCAACTAAATCCACAATCACACTTTCATTTGCAATTTTAACACTAACACTTCACAAACACAAACTAAACAGTAAAAATCAGTCTAATCCACTATTTACATAACTAATAACTAAAAAACCTAAAAAACAGAGATCTACATTTAACATCTAATCACATTATTAGAATCAGAACTCAATAGCAAATGCAGCAAATCAAATCAACTTTAAAACAAACCTGAAACTGCAGATCCATACCTACACAAACAATTAATTTTATAAACAATTAAACATTACTCTTTCCAGAATCTTCTTCTAGAAATGACTCACAGCAGTTTCTGATTCAGTTGAATAAGGCGGGAACTATATTCTCCGATTAACAATCTGTTCCCGACCTGTACCAAGCGAATCGGAAAAAGGCCATGACAGATAAGTGATATATAGATACACAATCTATGTATCTATATAGATCTATATCTCCGGTTTGGTTTATTCGATTAAGTTATCGGTTTTTGTTCGGTTAATAACCAAACCAAACATTGGTTATATATATATTTTTTTTGAAAATACATGTATTGGAGATATAAATACATGAAATAGATATATAAATACATGAACTGGATGTATAAATAAATAAATAAGATAGATGTATAAAAACATAATATGGAAGTAAAAAATATGAAATAGAAGTATAAAAGCTAGAAACATATTAAGATTTAAATGGTTCGATTCAGTTAATTTACAAGAAAATACACATATAAGGTTGTTTTCATTCATAAAGATTTGCTACTGTGATTATAAGTGAGTTAATAATTCCATTTATAACAAGGTTTAAAAAAATTCCAGCCACATCTTAAAAATTCCATCAAAAAACAGTTCACACACCTGGAATCTCTCGAACATCCGCGTCTTGTGCTCATTAGGAACATCTCTCCAACTGTCCCATGGACCAGACCACAAAGCCCTTAAGTTACTTCCAATAATCCGGGTAGACGTCCCTTGATTACTAAATCTACAAAATGAAAGCAATGAAACAAAACCACATCAGTAACACTTTAAAATGTACATAAAGAAACAATATTGATATATATGACTTACTCCCCATTTTTAATATAAATCCACTCGCGGTTGATTGGTTCAGGTACTTGGACTTGGGAAGCGCATCCTCGTCTCGCAGGTGCAGCAGGAAACGTAGACTCATCATCATCATCCTCATCATCATCATCATCATAATCGCCACCCTCAATGGGAGGATTCATCACATGAACAACAGACTCATCATCATCACCTGCTTGACTACCACCTCATCCAACAACTCGATCACCCGCTTGACCACTACCTCGATAGCCAGCTAAAACACTCCCTTGACTACTAACTAGAGTACTACCTCTCCTAACACCTCGTTCACCAGCTTGACCACCTCCTCGCCCAACACCTCGTTCATCAGCTTGACCACCACCTCGCCCACCACCTCGCCTAACACCTCGATCTCCAGCTAGACGACTAGATTGACTACTACCTCCCCCACCACCTCGCTCAACACCCTGACCACCAACTTGAGAACTACTTTGACCACTACCCATAGTACGTGCCATGATATCTACAAAAAATAATAATAGATATTTAGAAAACCATTAAATAAAAAAGAAACTAGTTAAAATTACCTTGAATGTTCTGTTAATGCACCAGTAGTACTCATATAAAACAATCAGTCCATAAACTATACGGTGAAATAATATATTGCATTAATGTAAACTAGAAAACAATCAGTCCATAAACTATAGCTTTTATAGCTTTTTTGCACGTAATCTTGGCGTCTCTTTCTAGGCATCCGAAGCAGTCCTGTGATTTGAAGCTCTTTTACCGCCTACAAAATCTCGCTCTGTACAATTTGTGGTTAAGATTTCACAAAATCAAACTGAAACTGAATATACGAGTATACCGAAAACCTTTATTAGTTAAAACTGAATATATTGGTACCGGTTCGGTCTGGTTTTATAGGTGTGTGTGTAGTTTTGCACACTATTATCATACAGGTGCATGATAAAAAAAATGTATGGTTTGGACCGATAGTTGATTTTATGAAATCTTAACAGTCAGTTCCAATACAGTTTGGGACCAAACAGTTCTAAACCAGTACTGGACCGACACTGAAGCAGTATTATAAGGTCCGGTTTCGGCTATCATTTTCAAAATTTTGGGTATTGGACAGTTCAAATCGCTAAAACCCTAACTATCAGATTCAACTCAATTCATCAAACCTTATCTTCCAATTCAATCAATCAACTAATCATCTATTCGAAAATCAGCTGTACCTATACGAATTCGACAAACCGGAAATCCAAATCATCTATTCCATAAATAAGCTAATTCAACCAGCTAATCACACTTTACAAGAACTATAACAATATCAAAACAGATTATCATCAATCCAATCCATCAAGTTGCATGTTCACTAGTTTATCTAAACAAAATAAGCTTAATAATCAACGAATTCGAGAAGATAGAATCATAAACAGTCAGCGAATATGTATTTCTAGGGCTAAAACATCAATCTGGAACTTTTGATAAGCCTTCATAAGCTAAAACATCAATCATTAAGGAAATATATAACCAACTAAACCTAAAACCTAATCAATCAAGCAGCCGAACAACAACAAATCAATTTCAGTGTTGAAATCTGCTACAATTGAGAGCCAATTAAGTAATATCAACGAAATCAATGGTCCAAAGTCTCAATAAATTACATATGAACAGTTTTGGAGAATCAATTTCAGTAAACAACACATTGGAGAAACTGTGATTTGATCAAATCAATCATCAAATTAAAAAGGAACTGAAGTCGAGAGTCATATATACATTTCTAAACCCTAATATGTGCAATCGATTTGGTAATATTTCACACTCATCATATTCATCATAACAGTAAACAAAACAGGCATTTTAAACATCAATTGTGCATCAATACGATTCAACCAAATCTCATCAGAAAAAGGATTCGCTTAAGGTTTCGAACCAGTGGAATAAGCATAAATGTTACAACAATATTAAGTTTTTCGATTGAGAATTCGATGATTCTTACGCTATAACATAGAAGGAGTTGCTATTTGGATTAAGCAGAGCAATTGAATCAGACTGATTGAATGATCCAGCGATTGATTGGAACAATTATCGTCGATCGGAGTGGACCGATTGATCACCAGGAGGGTTGAATGAGCAGAGCACAAAAATTAGGGTTTCAATGTGAAAGGCACGGTTAAATTGTTACTTATGAGTATATATTGTTTTCTTATCGATTTGCTACCAAAAATAAAAGGTGACAAAATTTACAACCTATTATGCATCCCCGTGTTATAAATCAGCTAAATTTAATACCATTTTTTTCTTTTCGGTAGCAAATTTTGGTGGCAATTGCCAAATTTTGTAGTAGTGATTAATTAATAACCAATATATAGATATCACTTATTTTAGTCCATAGGTTGCGACATTAAAAAAAGAACAAAACAATACTGATGTGAATGCGGCCTTTCTTGGCGGTGTTGGTGGCCGGCGAGATTTCAGTTGCATCGGTGACAAGAAGCAAATCGATTTAATCGGTTTTCCCGCAAAGCTTATTTGTTGTTTGTTATATTCTCTTGTTGATTACCTCTTGTTTGTTGAGTTGTTATTGTCTGTGATACTCGCGTCTGGTTTTTTTTTTTTTTGTGTTGTTATTTCTGTTGTCTACCTGTTGTGACAGCTTATTGTGTGAACTTATCTTATTCTGCTGTTTACCTGCTGTTTACCTGTTGTGTTATCTTATTCTGCTGTTTACCTGTTGTGTTATTGTTTAGGCATTGTTCTTGATCGTATTTGTGATTGTTTACTTATTGTGTGAACTTATTTATAACGCTCTATTTGATCATTATTTGTTATGCGTGTGCCCTTTTTGGATTATCGGGTGATTTGTAGCAATCATAGACGGTAGAAATCATGATTTTTCATTGAGATCATGTTCGAGGACGAGGGGTGCAGGGAGGGGAAAAGAAAGGGGGTATAGTTTGCGTGTGGCTTCGTGGAATGTAGGAACCCTTAGTAGTAAGTTGTTGGAGATCATAGATACACTAAAAAGACGTAGGGTAGATATAGCGTGCCTTCAGGAGACTAAGTGGAAGGGACATAAAGGGGATGAGCGCAATGGGTACAAGTTGTTATATTCAGGGTCTGATGGGGTAAAGAATGGGGTAGGATTTCTAGTAGATATAAACTTGTATAAAAATGTGGTAGAGGTGATACGATACAACGATAGGATCATGGTGTTGAGATTAGTACTAGGAGAGGAAGTGGTGACAGTTGTTTGCGCATATGCCCCACAAGTGGGATTAGGGGATCAAGAGAAAAGAGATTTTTGGGACTGCCTAGACGGAGTTGTGAGGGCCATACCTACGGAAGAAAGAATTTTCATAGGAGGCGATTTTAATGGCCATATTGGTAGGCATAGTGATGGTTTTAGTGAGGTTCATGGGGGCTTTGGTTTTGGTGATAGGAACAACCCTGGTAGGGATTTGCTAGAGTTTGCGGTGGCCCACAACCTAGGTATTCTGAATTCTTTCTTTAAGAAGAAAGAATCACAGTTGATTACTTTTAGCAGTTGCGGACGTAACACTCAGATTGACTATATTTTGATGAGGCTAGGAGATCGAAGGTGGTGGAGGGACTGCAAGGTTATACCAGGGGAGACAGCAGTGACTCAACACCGTTTATTGGTGGCGGATATAGTCATGAGAGGAAAACTGACCAAGGGAGAAAGGGTAATGCGACCTAGGGTTAGATGGGGTATGTTAAAGGGTGACAAAATCGAAGTGTTTAGAGATAAGGTCCTCTTAATGACATCGCCTAGAGTAGATGGGGACGCAAACCAAATGTGGGAGGACATGCAAACACCATTACTAATGTGGCGAAGGAAACGCTCGGGGTTGTAAAAGGAAAGAGGTGTGGCCATAAGGAGTCATGGTGGTGGAATGAGGATGTGCATACTAAAATAAGGATTAAACAAGGGTGCTTTAGGGATCTTTTGAGGTGTACAGTCGAGGAGGAGCAAACGATTTTAAGGGATAGATATAAAGAGGCTAAGAGAGAGGCGAAGAAGGCAGTGTCAGAGGCGAAGAACGCAGCTTACAAGCAGATGTATGATCGACTGGAAACAAAGGAAGGGGAGCATGACATGTTCAAGATTGCAAAGGCTAGAGAGCGTAGAAGGCAAGACTTAGGAGCAGTGAAGTTTTTAAAGGGAGAGGACGGATGCGTTTTGGTCAAAGAACACGACATTAAGTTGAGATGGCAAGTGTACTTCTACAATCTTTTCAATGGCAGGAGGGATTACCAACAAGAAATTGAAGAAAATGATGATTCACCTACGCAAAGGCGACTACGGAATAACGGCTACTGTCGACGTATCACACGGGAGGAGGTGAGAACAAACCTTAGAAAGATGGGAAGGGCTAAGGCAGTTGGGCCAGATAACATACCGATTGAGGTATGGAAATGCTTGGGAGAAGAAGGAGTACATTGGCTAACTATTTTATTCAATCTTATTTTCAAATCTGGGAAAATGCCAGATCAATGGAGGAATAGTGTAGTAGTTCCTGTGTATAAGAACAAAGGGGACGCCCAATGTTGTGGGAATTATAGAGGGATTAAGTTGCTAGGACACACTATGAAATTATGGGAGAGAATAATTGAGACGAGAATCCGAAGAGAAACTCAAGTCACGGTAAACCAATTTGGTTTTATGCCAGGGCGATCGACTACGGAGGCAATACATATTCTAAGGAGATTGATGGAGAAGTATAGGGAGAAGAAACGGGACCTACACATGGTGTTCATTGATCTTGAAAAGGCCTATGACAGTGTGCCACGTAGACTGATTTGGGATAGTTTGGAGAGTAGAGGGGTTTCTGGGAAGTATATAGACTTAATTAGGGATATGTATGTTAGGACTGAGACTAGTGTCCGAGCGCCTGTAGGGGATACTGATTCTTTCCCGGTGGAGGTAGGACTCCACCAAGGGACCGCTTTGAGCCCTTTTCTATTTGCAGTTATCCTAGATGAGTTGACAAAGTTAATTCAGGGGGCTCTTCCGTGGTGCCTGCTTTTTGCAGATGATATTGTGTTAGTTGCTGATAGTAAACAAAGCCTGAATGCGAGGTTAGAAGAGTGGCGAGCAGCTTTAGAGGGAAGAGGTTTAAAGATTAGTCGATCTAAGACTGAGTACTTGTATTGCGACTTTAGTGGAGTAGACAACGATGAGGACATTCAGATCACCATTGACAGTCAAGCGGTCCCGCAGGTGACTAAGTTCAAGTATCTAGGATCGTTTGTCCAGAGGGATGGGGAGATAGATAGTGACGTTGCCCACCGCATTCAGGTCGGATGGTGTAGGTGGAGAGCTGCCACTGGGGTATTGTGCGATAGGAGGTTCCCAACAAAATTGAAAGGGAAATTTTATAGGGTTGCAATTAGACCTGCTATGTTATATGGAACCGAATGTTGGGCCATTAAGGAAGTACAGGCACGCAAGATGGAGGTAGCAGAGATGAGAATGCTAAGATGGATGTGTGGCCACACAAGGTTAGACCGGATAAGAAATGATGTTTTTAGGGAAAGGTTAGAAGTAGCTAGTATATCAGATAAGATAAAGGAGGGAAGATTGAGATGGTTTGGGCATGTGAAGAGGAGGCAGACGATAGAACCAGTTAGAGTGGTTGAAACCCTCGAGGTGGAGGGGAGGAGGAGTAGAGGCAGACCCAAAATTACTTGGGATGAGCGGATTAGGCAGGATTTGCAAAAATTGCACCTCTCTGAGAACATGGTCCATGATAGGAGCTCGTGGAGACATAGGATTAAGGTTAAGGATTTCTAGGAAATGGTACAATTGTGTTTTTAGGTGTAGTGTAGTGTATGGTCGTACATAAGTAACTATGTGTATAGGATGTTTTGTACAGCTGTGTTTCTAGGTGTAGTGTATGGTCGTAAATATGTAACTATGTGTATAGACTGTTTTGTGTATAGACTGTGTATAGACTGTTTTGTGTTGTCATATTTGTTCTGTTCTACCATGCACTATTTCGCAACTCATACTACATTGGTAGCTTCATACACATACACACACACCCCATGCTCTATTTATTTCTTTCCTGAGTGTTTTGGAGCCGAGGGTCTCTCTGGAAGCAGCCTCTCTATCCCTAGGGGTAGAGGTAAGGTGTGCCTACATCCCACCCTCCCCAGACCCTACAAATAGCTTTGCTATTTGTGGGATTTTACTGGGTATGATTGATTGATTGATTGATCTTTATCTAAAATTAATAAATAACTTCAATTTTGCCATTTAGACCCTTTGTTTTTTTTTTTTTACTTTTAACCCAAAGTTTTTGATCTTTTACAATTTAATCCTAACTCTTTTTTATTTTCAATTTTGGTCCACTATACTTTTCATTTTTTCCAAGTTTTTCGTTTTGTTCTAAATTTTGTGAGTTAATGCACCGCAATGTGCGTGTGGGTTCAACATTTTTTCCTGTTAGACTGGCCCGTCGCGTCACATCTGTTTTTTGCATTTGACAAGTTCGTTCAACGCGCGGGTCCTGGATGGACTTAGTTATTTTTTATATGTTTTACGTTTCGGTTTAATTTCTCAGCAACGAGCGTGCGTGATTCCAAGATTTTACGTCTGCTTTTCGCTCGACGTTATTTTTTCCCGTTTTTATTTATTTATTTTGTTTTTACGAGCTTTTCCGGTGTTGGTGTTCGTTGACAATGGTATAGTATTGCTACTACTTAACACAGTTTTATGACAACCGCTGCAACACATGAGCTTAATACTTGTAAAAAATAAACGAGATTCGAACTAAATTAATTAATTAATTAAAATATATAATAATATCTTTGAAAGAATCATATGTGTTTTTTTAAACAGTACGAGATGTAGAAAAAAAATTAAATAAAATAAAAAGTTAAATTGATAATAGTAAATAAAATAAGAATGAAAATATATAAAAAGATAAGAATGGTGACCTTCTGTTTTTATCCATACATACAGCTATGTATATCTCAAAATGAATAGCTGGCAGTAGGGGTGCAAACGAGCCGAGTCGAGCCTGAGCTCGGCCAGGCTCGAGCTCGAGCTCGATTAACTTATGAGAGCTCGGGCTCGAGCTTGACTCGATTCGAGTTTTGTTTTCAAAGCTCGAGCTCGGCTTGTTTGTATTTTATCAAGCTCGAGCTCGGCTCGTTTAGTATCTATTAATTAGTATATTAAATAAAAATAATATAAATAATAGACTTTTTAGGTTTGCGAGCTCGATAAGTAAAGCTCGGGCTCGGGCTCGTTTACTAAATAAGCTTATTTTTAGGTTCGAGGTCGGCTTGTAAACAAGTTTAAATAAGCTCGGCTCGTTTACACTAAGGCTCGATAAGGCTCAACGAGCCTAACGAGCTTCACAAGTGAGGCTCGAGCTCGGGCTCGATAAACAAACGAGCTTTGTTTTGAGGTTCAAGCTCGGCTCGGGCTCGATAAGGCTCAGCTTGTTTCGAGCTTTTTTTCGAGCCGATCTCGAGTAGCTCGTGAGCCGCTCGGCTCGTTTGCACCCATAGCTGGCAGGTACAATAGTTGGAAAATGACACGTAGAAAGATAGATAATGAATTTTTCTTCTATAAATAGGCATATAGACATTTGCATCAAGTTGCTCACAAACAAATCATATACAATAGATTCCTTTCTTTATTATACGTACTTTTTTTCTTCGGAGAAACCATGATTTTTCTGACGTGATACGAGCAGGTATATACATAATAATTTATGATTTTCTTGATGTATTTAACTAAGTTAGTGGGATTGGTTAAAGGAAATTTTATACAAATTTGGCGACTATTTCATTTTTAATTTTTTTATATCATTATATACTAACAGCTACAATAATCAAATTACTATTATACATTAGATTACACTATCTATAATATATTAAAAGGAGAAGTGATGTACAAGATGGTAATTTTGCCACGCGTATCAATTTTAAAGCAACATGTACAAGGTGTTTAAAGCCATTTGAGAGGGGATAGAATTACAAGTTTAAGACGCTAGAGGGTTAACATTGACATTTTACATGGAATTCTAAAAGAACCGTAAATGAATCGTTTGTCAGTTCAATTCAAGCACAGAGTCATCAAGAGTCTAGGGATTTCACCCTCTGCTCCAACCGATTTCTTCCTTCCGTTCTTGAATGAATGCCACATGAGCAGTCGAAATTCAGAGCGTGCCCCTCAACCAAGCAAGACATCATGCCAGAAGATGATCGATCTAGGGTTTGGTTAATTGAAGGCTGCAACCGATTCATCTCATCATATGAAACAAAGGTTTCCTAATTCCTAGCCCTCTAATTTCACAATTGCACCTAAAGTAGCATGTATGAGGATTGCTTTTTATTGATTAAATTTTTGTAGATTTCGATAATCAACAGGTAGATTTCCTATATCTCCTCCCTGCTTCTTTAAAGAGCGATAGGAGAGAGAACTGCAAAAAAGGGAGTATTTTTTTGTTAAGCGATTCGAAATTTGAATCAGATTTTTTGATTATCACAACATATTGCAACATTTGATTCTCAATTAGGGGAGTATCTGGGGATTTAGGGTTCAAGAAGAAAAGGGTTAAATGATGCAGAAGGAGATGAGACCGTGTTTGTATGAATTTTAAAAGCTTCAAGGAGATGAGACCGTGTTTGGATGAATTTTAGAAGCTTCTTATTCTAATAAATCTTCGTGTTTATTCTTTGTTTTAGTACCGATTGCTAGGGTTTTAGGTCTCAGTTGGTTCGCAATTTGGAAAGTGAAGCTATTGTTCTGATATGGACTATTGGAAAAGAAGGTGACAATTGGAATGGTAAAGTGTTGTATGACTTGGTGGTTGCTGCTGGCAATAATAATGTGACTTTATGGAACAGAACTGTTGATGGAGAATGGCAACAGGTGACCACTGTTGATTAGCTTTTCATTATGGTCATGTTCTCTTGTTTCCTTACATGTTTCATGAATAACGATCATTTTAGATAAGTTTTTTTCGAAGCATTTTGAATCCAGGTTTAGCAAAGAGCTTGGTCTCTAAAAGAATGAGGTAAAGAAACGTCATCCCATCGTAGATGCCAGTTCACCAGATTCAGGTGTGTACGCATTGTTTTTTAGACATTCCCAACATTAGATTACAATCGGATGTTTGTATTTGATGATCTTTTTTACTGTTTAGGTGCTTTTGATGTTATTGGGTTATGCTTCGTTTCAACTTTGGGGTATACTTTGTTTAAACTTTGGTATTATTTTTTTATATTTTTATGTTTAATTAAGGATAATTACATGTTCAGTTGATTTGATCCGTTTTTGTTGTTTTATATTTCCAGTAATGAATATCGATTCCGTACATTCATAGTAATTTGATGTGCACTTTGTTTGACGTTAGCTGCTGAATTATAGAGGTTTTGCTTAAAGGAAAATGCAATTGACCCTGGTAATTATGGTTAGCTATTTAAAATTTGTTTTGGAGTAAAAAAATTGTAATGCATTTATTCAAAATGGTTTGTTTTTCTCACAAGTGGGTCAACATTGCTGGTGCTTAGGCTGATTATGAAGCTACAATATGTGGCTACATGGTTCAGTTTGGGTAACGGCTTAGATGGGTAAGCTCGATATGTGGCTGAAAGACGGATTCCATTCGTTGCTCGTAGATGTGACGAGGTATAAACTCATTTATTTTCTTTTATGTGCTAAACAGGTTGAAGAGATGAAGATTCGAGCTCTGGAGATGGTGTCAGAACTCAAAGAGCGGACAAACATGTACATTTGCTTTTCTAGACCTCTTAATTAGCGGTGTTTTTAGTGCAAATGGGTAATATTTAATTTGCTCAGTAAGGCTTTATAAAGGGGAATGCTTAATTAGGTTTTAGTTGGTTGGAGTTCTATGACTGTTCATTTTAAACACCGCCACTTGCATCTGCATCATTGGTTTCTTCCTGACCTGCCTCAAATCAACAAGTAGGAGGAGATATAGTTTTTAATGACCATTGAAGAGAAAGAAACCCACTGTATTAGATAATCCTGATTGCGTCTTTGAGCTTTTTAGCCATCCAATCAATGCCTGTACAGCGAAGACGGCGGCAAAGTACTGCTGGAAGGAGGTGGAGGTTGAAAAAGATTGAAAGACAGAGGAGAAAAATGATGAAAGATTGATTTAAAGCAAGTCGGTGTAAAAAATAAACAGGAAATTTTCCTTGAACATTAGTGCTTTTTTAGTTGGTTTGGGTGTTTTTTAGCTTTTTTCATTAAAAAACAATGAGATTAACAATTCCAAAAGAGTTTAGCTGAGCTGATTTTGGTCTTATAATCAATATAATTCAAGCAATTTCAAATACACCCCACCCGCCTTTGTGCAATTTGCTAAAATAGAGTATAAAATTGGATTAACAAATGCATTTATTCTTCATTTGCCATTATTTTGAGGTACTTAGAGAAGGAGCCACTCTTTCCCAGTTGCGCAGCACCAACACGGACGTAATTATCAGGTAAGTTATGCTGTATTTTTATAGTATATTTGCCACTTTTATTTTTACTATGTACGCACTGGAAAATAACTTTAGGTTTATGATACAAAAGAATAATTGTGTTGGCTATTGATTTTATAATTTCTTATTATCATTTGAAAGAAAGCAAGCAACTTCTGCTAATATTTTGAACTCCCATTACCTTTCCGTTATTATTTAATGAAAAGTATGATGTTATGCATAGGTAATATATGATGCAAATTGTAAATAAAGGAAGTAAGATGTATGGGTAGACGGGTTGGGTAATCAGCGGGGTTGATGCAAACTGAATTAACAAAAATCGATCGCCTTTAAAATCCTTTAAAACAAATTGGTGTTTTCGGTTACGGTTATAGGTGAAAATGGAACCGACCCATATACGAATAAAACAACTATAACCGAAAATAAATATTTGTAAAATAGTATACGAATACCGTTCATTAATCACCTAACCAACCCAACAAATAACAATTAACATTTGTAAAATAATATACAAATAACAAAGTAACAAAAAGTAATATACAATACGTCAATACATCATGAGTATTAGACACATGTATATCTCTCATGTTCGTTACATTACAATCTCCAAAATTTTGACTTATGGTCATAAATTACTTAACTTCATGTTGCTAATTTGCTATTTTATTTTTAAAGACAATTTATAATGACTGGTAATATAGAGATTGATGCTATTAATAAACCTTACCGTCCAATTCTTGTGGAGCTGTATCTGAAAATGAAATTAGTATTGTTATTTTGTATTGTAAATTTGAGTGTTTTCTTTGGTATATTAAGTGTCTCGATTGGATATGTTATTAATCGTCAGGTCATTACTCAAATTTGGGTGCTCTTTTAAGAGGTTTTGGATTTGCTGGCATATTGGATGTTTAGGTATGTCTTGTCATTTGACTTTGCGCTTTTCTAAACTTTAGCCTTACTTTGTAAGGACCATTTTGTTTCAGGCAGAACATGACTTCTCTGCAATAACAAAACAAGTTGTAGATAGTATTAGGAATTAGGATGTGCATTTGTTGTTTAAAGTTGTAATAGTCTCATAATCAACTGATTTCGCATTTCACAAACTCTAATTTATTGAGAAACTAATACATTAAACGACCAAAAAGGACATTCTCAAGTAAAATTGTTGAAAATACGGTAAAAGCCAGAAGGGTAATATGGTAATTTACTTGATAACCTGCATTGAAAACACCATTTTTGATGCATTTGGAAAAAAAACACAATGACACACCTATAATAATATTTCTTGTGTGGTTGCAGCTCCAACAATGTGGATGGATGAGAATTTTGCACTAGGCGCAAGCTATATTAGCTTATGACATGGTTCTTTTTCCCGGAGTTCCATTCGGAGATTACAATTTTGTCCAAGATTGGTTACTGTGAAGAACAGTAGGAAATGATCCTTGTATACGAGTATATGGAAAAGGGACCGTTAAGGAATCACTTATACGGGTCGAATCTACCTCCATTATCATGGAAACAGAGGCTTAAAATATGCATTGGAGCCGCACGTGGGCTTCATTATCTTCACACGGGTTCAGCACAAGGTATAATTCATAGAGACGTAAACTCCACAATTATATTACTTGACGAAAGTAACCTCGTGAAGGTGGCGGACTTCGGACTCTCGAGGTTGGGCCCGTGTTTAAGTGAGACTCATGTTAGCACAGGCGTGAAGGGTAGTTTTGGGTACTTAGATCCTGAGTACTTTCGGAGGCAACAACTTACTGATAAATCAGACGTTTATTCGTTTGGGGTTGTGCTCTTTGAAATACTCTGTGCTCGGCCTGCTGTTGACCCGATGCTGGGCCGAGAAGAGGTCAATTTAGGCGAGTGGGCAATTTATTGGAAGAGGAAAGGGTTGCTTAAAAAGATTGTGGACCCGCGTATTGCTGACCAGATAAAACTGACGTCTTTGAAAAAGTATGCGGACACGGCTGAGAAATGTTTGGTGGATTACGGTGTCGATAGACCGACTATGGGCGATGTATTATGGAACTTAGAATATGCACTTCAGATTCAAGAAATCGAAAGTGTGGATTCAGCGAGAACGGGCCACACAGGTGCACCAGAAATTGTATCCGGTGATGGATCGAGCAATGTTGATGGTTCACTTTCGAGCTCAAAAACAAATCTTGTTAACGGGACTTCACATAGTAAACAGATAAATTGTAGATAGGAGATTTGGATAGTTGGCATATTATTTAAGGTCTAACCAGCTATCCTCTTTGTTTTATATTTAGTTTTTTTTAAACAACATTAATAGCATGAGTCGTTAATGTCCGTTATGTGTTTGATCAAATGTAAGTTGTTTTGCACATAATCACACTGTATTGCAACCTGTTTTTTGGGTCCCGCAGCAACGCGCGGGCATTCCAACTAGTATATTCTAGAAAACTCAAAATTAATTAGTTAATCTTTCAGTAATAAAAATAATAAAAGAGACCGAAGCTACGCTGACATACGTCGCGGGTACTCAAAATACGGCTTACATATTTTGAGTATATTATATACGTTTGGAAACACTTCTACTATATATTTAATTTTTTTAGATTAGGTGATTTGTTTGCAAACAAGGCATGCCAAAGTAGTGGATATTCATGCATTATATCTCATTGTTTAAGTATCCATTTGAAGGGTTGTTAATGAATGAGTTCTCTGGTGGTGAGGGTAAGTGTTTGGAGTATTTGTTTGGGAAGTGTTTAGTGAGTGGTGAAGATGTTCTAAGGGAAACAGGAGGGTTTGAGGAGGATGGTAAATGGAAGAATATTGTGATTATGGTGTGTTTTATCTTGGTTTATAGGTTTATTTCATATGTGATTCTTAGGTTTAAATGCTCCCAAAAGGGACTTAAAGTTGTTTTTTAAATGATTATTCCAAATAATTCTTGGTAATATTTCTTGAAAATTTGAGTGTTATATAATATGTTGGTTTATATAATTGGCAATATTATGTTTGTTAGTTATTTGGGTTTTTCTGCTCTTTTAAATAATAAAATTTGTGGATATTGATAGCTGGAAAATGATATCATCTATGTTTAATTTGTTTAGAAGTTAATAATTCTTATTTAACGTTTATAAAATATGTTGAAAAACTTTAGTTATTATTTATTATCTTTTTGCCATTCAAAAAAAAAATTATTATCTTTTTGTTTCTAACATGAATCATTTTTAAATTCCAAATGGTGTGCAATTATTAGATAAAGGTGGTCATTGCTATTCATGTATGGATGGCCTTCAAATAGATAATTTATGATATTATTTAAAATTATGTTAATATACATGTTTAAATATATGAAAAATTATTTTCAAGTATGTATATTTCGTGAATTACAATTATTATAAAGAACATTTATTGAATTTAATTTTCAACAAAGGATTATAATTGTAATAAATATAATCTTAAAAGTTTATATCATCTACATGTACTTCTCCCTTTTGTAAAGCTTTTGCTGTTATAAATTGCAACTTTTGGAGAAAGCTAAAGTGAAATATCATACGTATAAATATTGATCACTTTTCATTTCACATAAAAGAAAGATCGATAAGAAAACAATTATTATTTTGTTGTTTTGACAATGACATGCACCGGATTTATTGTACTACAGAGTTGATGGTACCGATGCGAGAATCACGGGTGTCGAATAGTTCCAAAACTTCAATAAATATATGTAACTAGTTGATGCTTGTGTTGCCATGGAGGCGCTTTCTGGCATCATGAAAAAGGCCGTGTCAGAAGGTATATTCAAAGGCTTGCGATGTACATCTAATGGTCCCACTCTATCCCACCTTATGTACGCGGATGACGTTATTTTTCTCGGAGAATGGTCGGGAGAAAATGCCCTAAATCTGCGAAGAATCCTGAGATGTTTCCACCTTGTCTCAGGTTTGAAAGTTAATCTCTCTAAATGTTCGGTGTATGGGGTAGGGGTAAACGATACTGAGGCTAATCTTATGGCGAATGTCTTGGGTTGTAAAAAAGGTTCATTTCCTTTTAAGCACCTAGGATTGGTGGTAGGTACAAATATGAATCTTATCCGTAATTGGAAGCCGGTTATCGATGTTTTCAAAAACCGGTTGTCAATTTGGAAAGCAAAAAATCTCTCATATGGGGGTAGAATTACAATGATTAAGTCGGTTTTGAACTCATTGCCAACTTATTTCTTCTCGCTATATAAAGCCCCGGCCAAAGTCTTAGATATCTTGGAAAGGTTGAGGAGGGTATTCTTTTGGGGTGGTTCGGATGAAAACTCACATATGAGTTGGATGGCTTGGGAAAAGGTTATCGCACCAATGGAATATGGTGTTTTAGGATTTGGATCTCTTTGAGACGCTAATTTAGCTATGCTCTCAAAATGGTGGTGGCGATTCAAAACGGACAAAGACGGTCTATGGAGAAGAGTGGTGTGGTCCATTAATCACAATAATAGATCCTGGGCGCCAATTCCAGCTAAGTTGTCAATACCGGGTCCTTGGAAACAGATTATTGGTATTAGCGAGCATCTTAATCAGGTTGGGGTTAATTTATTTAATGCTATTTGGTGTCGGGTGGGTTGTGGTTCGAAAGCAGCCTTCTGGCTCGATACATGGATTGGCGAACAGCCTCTATGTGTCAGTTTTCCATTACTATTCGCTCTTGAAACAAATAAGAACTGCTGTGTCGTAGATCGGGTCACATGGGGCGATGAATCGGTTAAATTTTCATGGAGATGGAACCGTCCAGTTGCTTCAGAAAGTGAAAATCAGGAACTTTTAGATTTATTGCTGCTTATATGTGATTTTAAAGTAGGTAACGGTCCTGATGTATGGATCTGGATGTATGATAAATCAGAAGCTTTTTCGGTGGCCAGCATTAAAAGTATTTCAGCAAAGGATTCAAGATCAGTCCCGGATTACTTGTTTCGCTGGAATAAATTGGTTCCGAAAAAAGTGGGGATCGTATCTTGGCGTGCTCTATCGGAAAGGTTACCTACCCGAGCTGCATTGGCTGCAAGGAATGTTTACATTGCTGACAACCGTTGTTTGTTTTGCGGAGATTATGAAGAAACCTGTGATCATTTGTTCGTTTCGTGCCAGTTTACCCAAACAATCTGGCTTATTATTTCTCAGTGGTGCAGGATCCCCCCTACATACGCTTTTAGTCTTAAGGACATTTTAGATGCTCATGTCTTCGTTAATGGTTCCAATAAGAAAAAGATGGTTCTCAATGCTATCGCTCAGGTAGTTATTTGGGGTGTTTGGAGGATGCGGAATGAAATCTTATTCGGCCGAGCATCTCCCAATATTACAAAGGTAGTTGAAGAAACTAAATCAATGGCGTATCGCTGGATCAAGAATCGCTCGGGATCTTTTTCTTGGTCATGGGAGGATTGGCGGGAGTTTAGATTATCATTGTAATGTAGTAGTTTCGTGGTTTGTCTTTGTGTTTGGTGTATGACATGTAAATTTGGTGTCTAGCATCTAGCTAGTGGATTAATAAAATTTTTGTTGGCCGTTCAAAAAAAAAAAGTTGATGCTTGTGTTGCAGGACGATAGGCCGAATATTTCTCAACTAATTAAAAAAACTACTATAGTTTTGCTAGGAAAAAATCTAAAACGATGGCAAAATCATAGATTTGAGTTCGGGCCAAGACTGTAATTTGTCAGGATTAATGAGTGAGTGTTAAGTAGTTTATTGACACAAAAGAAAAATTAAATTGAGTCAACCAACTAAAACAAACACTTCTATAGTATTGCTAAAAAATTTAAAATGATGGCAATAATGTAATTTTGAACTGAAGAAAAAAATTGTAATTTTTGACTGGGGTAAAATCATAATTTGCCAAAAGATAAAGCAATAACAATACTGTAATTTTGAACCATAGGCAAAATGGTAATTTTAAACATGGGCAAATTCGTAATTTTTAACTGGGGGTAAAATCGTAACATACCCGGGCCAATGTGGGAGTGTCATGCCGCAGCCTGACACTATTCCACCCACACCTTTTAAAGAAACCAAAACGATGGCAATACAGTAATTTTTAACTAAGGGCAAAATAGTAATTTTTGGATGGGGTAAAATCGTAATTTACCAAAAACTAAAGCGATGTCCATACTGTAAATTTTAATCAGGGGTAAAACCGTAACTTTAAACATAGGGCAAACTCGTAATTTTAATCTGGAGTAAAATCGTAATATGCCCGAACCAATAAGAAAGTGCCAAGTAAATATACAATCGGAAAACAGAAAAAAAAAAAAAAAAAGATGGCCACCGCCCTTTTCCTCCACTTATTGTAAACAACTATTCCCTATCTTGGTTTTGTTGTTATAGAGAATTATATTATATAATATATATATATACATACATATATTAAAATTAGAAGTTAATGAGTAGTAATTTTAATATTATAATAATAGTTATTTTCTTTCATTAGACTAAAATAAAATGACTTCATCCAATTCATAGTTTCATATCTCCAATGTTTTAAAAAACAGGTTCAAGCCGGCCGATAGTACCGGTTGAACCGTCCGGTATAACCGGCTAACTGTCTGGTACACCTTGTAGAACCGTCCGATGCACCCAGTTAAACCGTTTCTACGCCCAATCCAGTGCAATATGAAAACCGGATTTTAAAACAATACATATCTTAATATCTCTAGGTTGTTTGTATTAAAATTAGAAGCTAATAAATAGTAATTTTAATATTATAATAATATATAATTTTAATATTATAATAATAGTTATTTTCTTTCATTAGATTAAAATAAAATGACTTCATCCAATCCATAGTTCCATATCTCCAATGTTTTAAAAACCGGTTCAAGCCGGCCGATAGTACCGGTTGAACCGTTCGGTAGAACCGGCTAAACCTTCCGGTACACCCTATTGAACCGTCCGATGCACCTAGTTAAACCGTTTCTAAGCCTCCCAGTATGAAAACCGGATTTTAAAACAATACACATCTCAATATCTCTAGGTTGTTTGTATTGCCAAAAGATGGATAAAGACTTTGGATTATATGGGAATGTTTGCATCTTTATAGGGGTGGTTGTAAAAAATAAGAGGGGAATTGATTGGGGGGGGGGGGGGGGGGGGGGGGGACCATGAAAAGAAGATGAGCGGTTGGAAATGCTTGTGGGTCCATGATGTCAAATGTTTAACCTTAAAAACTGAAACAACGTCAATGTCACATATATTAACACGTGAACAACTCTTTCTTTTTAAGGAAAACACTTGAACATTATAATGGCTTTCTTTCATTGCTTGGTTGTCTTTACCGGACACTTTTTTTCACATTTTGATTTTACTTTATTGATCGAATTTCGTAGATATACATATATAGAACAAGAATATATATATCGTGTGTTTATATACAATTGGTCGCCCTTATTTTAAACTTAGATTAAAAGATAACAAATCTTAATTTTGAAATTCTTTTGTTACACTTGTTGTAGAGGGGTTTAAAGCCTTCCACGTCACCATCAGGTAAACAGCCAAGGGGCTCACGCCCCCTTTTTCGTGAGTGCATTAAGGGGGATCGGGGCGCCCATTGAAAACCCTCGTGATAGGTGTGATGAATATGAAACATCACCGCAAGTGGGTGTTTCATGATGATGAAGAGGAATTCCGTGATGTATATCGTAGTCGTGGAGAAGGGTGTAGGTTGTTTCAACGGTTTTGATTGGGTGTGGTTTTATATATGTGGTGGTGTGATGGAATGTGATGGTGTGATGGGTGTTGCAAGTGTGATGATGAAAATGTGATGGAATGGCATATCAAATGGTGATTGGATTTGATAGGGTGAAAGGTGCCCCTTCCACCCTAATGAGCGTGAAAATGGAGTGATTTTAAAAAGAGCATGGACCTCATTAATCAACCAATGAGAATCCTCCAAAAGGAGGTGAGGGCGCTAATGGCTCATGCCCACAACACATAGTCTTAAACTTTTATATACTACATACTTTTTTTTTACAAGGCTACACTATAAAATCGAGAATGCAGTGCCTTGCTCTAAGTATAATATTGTTAGATTTTTTAAAGAACTTAAAAAAGAAACCTTTTTATATATTGTTGATTAAAACGGTATGTATAAAATTATGTACAACATCCAAAGTATCTATGTTTGTGAGATTACAATAATATGTACAAATTAGTACAAAAGTGTGCCTAAAATCACACTTACTATTATACATGCGCATATACCCTTACCTAAAATACACATATCATATCTTGAATACTTTGTACGTTTCTTAAAAAAAAAAAAAAAAAAAAAAAAAAAAACACTTAGTACAAGATACCTCTCACACACTCGCTCTATGCACACATACACATTTCACTAAAAATCAAGTACGGCACAACCTTTTTCCAATCCTAAAACAAATTATAAAATTAGAATTTTTTTCACAAAACACACCATCAGCATGTAAGCTAAGCTTTGCCTAGAAAGTATACCAGAACATTCTTAATGCAACCATTTTTGTATTATATATCTGATTTATGCAATGTGTTTTTTTAATTTTGTCTCTTACCCTAAATAAAACACACATAAACGCACAATTAAGTCTAGTTCAATTAAAAATTTAAATTGGTCACCAAATATATTTTGCTACTCTATACGGCACTTGCCCACCTATACTTAAACTATTGTTAGTTTATTACAAACTCATACTATCTAGAATATTTTATAGTAGTAAAGCTATTGTTTTTTTATATATATCAAAACATATTTTCACATATATGCTGTGAGTGGACGTAAGTCCACCATATCGATATATAAACTTTTAAGTTGTATAGTCTTATAATTGGAAATACTAAAATAACACTGACTAAATATAAATTAAAAATTCTAAAAAAAAATTTATAAGTTAAGATAAACTGAAATTTTATTTTAAATTAAATACAACACAAGTTAGCTTTAAAATTCCTTTCAACGTATTTTGTTTAGGCTAAATATGAATTAGCCAAATCTACAAACTAGACAAAAATATGTATACACGCTTATATAAATTATGTAATGAAATTTATTTAATTTAAACGAAACCAAATTTACCACAAGAAAACTAAAAACAATAGCCTAAGGATAAATAATTTAACGATGGTTTAATACGTAGGGTTATAAGGAGCTTGTTACCTGCTAGTATAAAAATGATTTTTAAAGAAGTTCTAATACGGTGAGTTCCTCTGAACCGTTTCTAAAACGGAATGTGAATTTCTGTTAATTGTTAATAATTATAAAATCGACTATGTATAGCATCTGTGATACGTGGCAATGATTGATAGGATGATTGAGGGCTGATTGTATGTATCTAGTTTAGCTAGTAGAGTTTGTATACATAGTCTGGTTATGTGAACGTACTGTGCTTACTTTGTTCTTATCTGTTTGCCATGTTTGTATCTGATTGCTGTTATAGTCGATAAATATATGTTTTGAATAAGATCATTTATGTTCATGAACCCACTAGCATTGCTGAGTCCTAAATATTTTCGTGCACACATCCTAGGTGCCATGTGATTTAAGGGATTGTTGATAGCAAGACTAGCCTAGGAGGAGATAGAGGTCTAGAGGGCTTCTGAAGTTTTAAATCTCTAGTATAATTTGACTGCCGTAATGTTATTATATAATATGCCATATGTATACTACTCATTAATGTTTAATAAAAGTTCAAAAGCTTCCGTTGTAAATTCTATGGTTACTATGTGTTCTGTATATCCGACGTGTAACACTCCCTAGAGCCTACCTTGGGATGCGGGTGATACAAGGATACATGATGTGCGTTAGGTGTGATATATTTTTAGTTATATTTTAAGCTCTTTTTAACACTTTAGTCAAGTTTTAAATTTATAAAACACGATATTCTACTAACACTAAACACACATATGGGCAAGTGCACCCATCGTGAGCGTAGTATAGCGTTGGTAAGATACCGAGGTCGTCCAAGGACACAAGAGCTTTTAAGACCGGTTTATCCTCAACGTCTAATCAAATCAAAAGTTTAGAAAAGGTTTTAAACATGAAAATAAAAACTAAAAATGCTGAAAATAAAAATAAAAATAAAACAGATAGACAAGATGAATCACTTAGATCTGACTCACCTTTAGTGTAACCTTTGATGATTTCCTCACTTTTGCACTTTTTAAGAGATTATCTTAGTTATAGTAGTAGGCCCCTCTTTTGAAGGTGACGTTACCCTCAACCCAGTAGTTTGAGTTAGCAAGGATACAATCCTAAAGGGTTGTAATATTGAAAGATAATTAATTAAGTTATTAATGCGTAATGTGGTAGGCCCCTCTTTTGAAGGTGACGTTACCCTCGGCTAAGTAGTTTGAGTCAGCAGGGATACAATCCCAAGTAGTCGGGTTAATGTATTAATAGTAGTTTACATATGAGGGGATCAAGCCATTCGCACCCCCACCATCCAATACCAATGGGTATTGAAGGAGGTCCTAGTAAGCTTGACCCAGGTCCTTGCAGGATCTATACACTGAACAAGGCAAGAACCTTACCAAACCATTCCCTTAACCCCCGACCAGGTAGCCAACATATCTCTATATAGACCGTATAGATATGAATGGTGAAAATCTTTTATTTTATATAGACACTAAAATAATGCCAAGACACCACGAACAAATGATAAGGAAGTTTCACCTTCAACATAAGAAACTAGTTAGTAAAGTCATTAATACAAAACCAAATAAAAAGTGTGAAAAGATTAAAAATCAAAAGTATTACACTAGATGCTTGTCTTCACCAAGTGATGTAAGAGACTTAGGCAAACATGGCCTTTGATTGTCAAGAACTCTTACTATCAATCTTGGATCCCGAGACTACTACACACACTCTATGATGGATGATGGATGATGGTGGTGGATGTGGATTTTAGTGGTGGTGGTGAGTGGGTGAAGTGGGAGAGAGGTGGTTTGCCAAGGGATGCCTTTGAAGTGAACCAAGCACCCCTATTTATAGCCTGCACAGAAGCCCGGACACGGCCCCGTGTCCATTGGGCACGGCCCCGTGTCCATCCTTTTTCTCTTTCTTCATTAATTGCAATTGTCTGCATTAGCTCCACACGCCCCCGTGTTCGCTGGGCACGGCCCCGTGTGCAGAAGCGTATCTGTACTATCAAGATTTGCTTGGATTCTGTGAATCTTAGCGTTGACCACGGCCCGTGTTGAGTTGGGCACGCCCCCGTGTGGGAATAGAAGCTTCTATAACTTTGTCTTTTCTGCAGGCAACTGGCCACGCCCCGGTGTCTGTGACAACTGTGTTCTGTAATCGATGTGCGATGTAAAATAATGATGATTATTAATAAAACAATGTGCTTTGGTGTTATTATATGTGTTTTAGTGTTTCTATGTGTGTATTTGTGTTTGGTGATTTTACAATTCGATTCGATTCGATTCTGATTGCAAGCTTTAAATCGCGTTCTAGAAGGTTATACGCAAACTGGAGCGTAAACACAGTCAGTATAACGCGACAAACACTCCGGAATAGTTAAATAGGCTTAACATACCTTAAATAACCTCCACATAACTTAGAAATAAGTTTTGAATGGTTTGGTGTGTCGAAATCAACTTTGTTCGATCGCAGGGACTATTTGCGTCAAACTGCGTAACTATGCCGATTTGTATAGTAACGAACATTCCGGAACTTGATCATAAGTTGAAAATACCCTAAATAACCTTTACATAGCTTAGAAATAGGCTTTGAGGGGTTCGGTATGCTAAAAAAAAACTTTATGCTCATTCAGGGATTAAAAGCGTCAAAAAGTGCATAAGTTTGCATTTTCGCGCATAACTTACGTTCTGAATACATCCGGACATCCAAAAATTTATGTAAGCATTAAAATATTTTATTTTAGTGTTTGGCATGATAAAATTCTATTCGTCGCTTAATTTGGATCATTTTTGCGTTCGTTACTACTTCCGTCGTAATTAAGCGAATAACGCAACCGTACGACCAAACGAACCGACATCCGAGATGTTTTTGAGCATATTTTAAGTTCCCTATACATTAACTTTATTTTAGAGCCTTGAAATGGGGTTAACGGGGCTTAAAAGTGCCAAATAAAATCAAGTTTTACAAGTGCAGGGACCATTTTTGAAATTTCTGGCAGATTCAATGAACCTAGTCCATTTTGATGTGTTGATGGTTTTAACCCATGGTTTTGCAAAATCATGGGTTGGTATTCAATGAACATAGTCCATATTAGGGGCTCCCATGGTTTTAGAAAACCATGGGCACACATGTATGGTCCAGATCAAAGCTCAGTTTTCGAGGAACGATCTTAACGGTTCTAGAAATCCTATATATACCCCATCCATTTCACTTCAAAACCCACAATTTGAAATCTGATTTATGCTCTCTAAGTGGAAGTATATGCTTCCTACCTGATAGAAAAATCGGAATCAAATCTTGCGGGGACCTTCTGTAAGTGTTCTTTCGTTCTTTTCATTCGTTTTAGCGTTAAAGTCAAACTGCGTTTGACTTTCTGCATTGACCAGTTTATGGTCAATGTGAAGTTCGTTTGAACTTCATAACGTGAGCGTAATCACGATGGTTATAGTCCCTAGAGACTATACCTACTGATTACCACGTTATCTAGGCTCAGTGACGAGTCGTAGTTTTGGCCAAAATGCGTATTTTGTAACCAAACTACTCTTAGGTATCAAAACCGTTTGTTTTGATACCAAAATTTTTTCTAACTTAGTTAAGAATGTTTTAACATGCTTAGCTCGTCACTTTTAGTTTTGTGCTTGTAAAGGGTCGTAAAGGTAAGCGATCTAATCAATCGCTTATACTTTCGAACCCGACCCGTTGGTCGATCATTAGGATCCGACCAAACACATTAGGTGACCATAGTTGTATAGGGAATAACCTTCCGAGGTTATACCTTATGGTCACTAGTTTAGGTATTTGTATGATAAGTAGATTATATGCCATAGGTAAATTACCAGAATACCCTTTTCATGCATAATTGGTAATTTAGCATATATAACACAAACTTTTGTCACTTAATTGATTATGCAACATATTTAATCATGTATTGGCATATAATACTTGTCATATGACTAGTTAGACGTTCCGAACGCGTTTCACGCGAACAACGCGTTAAAGTAGCGTAAGCTACCTTAATGGGTCGCGATGGGTCGAGAGCACTTAGGTTAGGTTTCATTTGGGATGTAGGCTTTGTTAAACCATATCACATGAGTTCCAACACTCATTTGGTTTACAAGACCTCATTCTGTCCGATCTTCCGATTTAGGCGTCTATTGTTTGACTAGTGGTTCGATTACTAGGTGCTGCTTGATTTCTCTGGTTTACTCGAGTTTGTTGAAGTACTATTGATTGAGGATACCTTGCACTACATGTGAGTACATAGTTCCCCTATTTTACTGTTTTCAATTGTTTTGGGGTGATTCATATGTACAAAATGTTTTCAAGGTTTAAACGATGATTTCAAAAACGAATAGAACGATTTATACTAAACTAATAACGATTTCGATAATGTGAATGAACTTGTTGGTTGTAGTTACATAACGAATGCCATTCATTAATTTTGGCCGAACCGACCAGTATTAGGTTATGGTACCATAGGATCTGACAAATCCCGTTATTGCACTATACCCATGGTTATGTGTGGGTGTTGTGGGTAACGACTGAATCTGATGATTGTTAACTTACCCTTTGGAGGTTTGTTAATACAAGAACGAGTTGAACGATGAACGAGTCACAAAGGTTTGAATGTTATTAACGAGACGACCATATATAAGTTATCACAATTAAAACGAGGACGATTTAAACGATTTAAACGAGTAAACGATTTGGAAACGATGTTAAACGATTTGGGTAAACGATTGGTTTTTGGCTAGTGTTTAGATAACGGGACGGGTGTAATGTGGTGAAAACATGGTAGATACGCCGCTGGTACTTCTTATATATAAGTGTTTTCAACATATTACATACCGTGGCGTTATTTAGTTCACTTGGGTAAACGATATTGAAACGATGTCACTCAACGATGTTTTCGAGATAATATACGAGTTTTATTAACAAGTTTATACGAGATGTTTTACAAGATGGTTTTCTAAAACAAAAGCTTTTGGGTTAAGAATCATGGCTACGAGGTTTTATAAATTATAACCCGCTTGATTTGAGTTGGTTAATTAAGTTGCAATGTTATACTCTTTTCAAAACAAGGTTTTCAAGGTATTGCAATATATGTAAACAAGCCATGATTCCGATACTCTTATAAAACCTATGTACTCGCCAGCATTTCTT
This sequence comes from Helianthus tuberosus, assembly GCA_030545235.1. Classification (NCBI taxonomy): domain Eukaryota; kingdom Viridiplantae; phylum Streptophyta; class Magnoliopsida; order Asterales; family Asteraceae; genus Helianthus; species Helianthus tuberosus. The sequence goes on from JARYGA010046461.1 coordinate 79,201, forward strand.
TGCTGACTTTGTTTTTACATATGTTTCAGGTGTTGTTGTTTGATTGACGTTCTAGGATGCATGTGTCACATAGGATCTGGACGAGGCCTTAGTGACATAATAACAATATGAGTCGATATGTAACTTGTTTGTTTTGTGTTAAAACGATGTAAATTACTTAATGAATCAATAAAACGAAACTTTTTGTATCCATGGTTGTGAAACGATAATTCTGTTACAACACTCCCCGACGTTTCCGCCACGCTTTGTTGTTTTACGTGGTCGGGGTGTGACAGAAGAGTTGGTATTAGAGCTAATGGTTATAGGGAATTAGGTTATTAGTAATGCTTTGACCTAGACTATAACTTCTAGGACCCCAACGCAAGTTTATTTGCATTTAGATTTTTAAAAACAAAAACCGTCACCTATCCTTAGGTGATAACCACGACGAGAAATATAATTTTCGAATCCGCTTTGAAAACTAATCATCCGTTCTAGGATGATTGATTACTAGGTTTTGAACCCTCTGTTGTAAGGTTTTGAACCCTTCCAGTTTAACTCATTTTTGGCTTAGTGCCTTCTGAGTTTTCAAAATCTCGTCAAAGTTTGGGTCTAAATAATGTGAACACGTGTAAACTGGAAGAGTGAGTGCCTGTACTCTGAGTTTTCTGTCTAAGGCTAGAGTGTTCGTACAAATCCACATAATCGGACCAGTCACTCTTACTTGGGAACTCTTGGGGTGAGTGTTCACTTATAGGCGAGCATGTCTTCGCGATACATTATTTTTGACCTAATTACTTTGATTAGTCACTGCGTGTCGTTTGTTTGTTCGAGGTAACAAACAAATGATCGCCTTCCTTGTGTTTTGTCGATACCTCTTTTGTTTTTCCTAATTTTCAACCTCACTCAATTCTCCTGTTTCCTTGTTAGACAATGCCTCCTCGACGTGAAGCACAATCTTTCACTATTGAAGAAATCGCAGCCTTGGTCTCTCAGCAAGTGGCTGCTGTGCTTCCAGGTGTTGTGACCCAAGTCCACGAGATATACAACAACAATAATAACAACAACAATGCACCATGTAATTTCAAGAACTTCAATTCTGCGAAGCCGCTTAGATTTTCGGGGTCACAAGGAGCAACTGCGCTCCTGCAGTGGTTTGAGAGTATCGAGAGCACATTCAGACATGTGCAGTGTCCGAATGCGCGTAAGGTTGAATTTGCTTTGAGCGTGTTTGAGAAGCGAGCGCTTACCTGGTGGAATGGTATTATGCGCGACAGGGGTGCCGAAGTGGCGTTGGCACAAACATGGGAAGAGCTTCGGACTCTCATGATGAAGGAGTTTTGTCCCCGTCACGAAGTTCGGGCTTTAGAGCGAGAGTTTGACGATTTAAAGCAAAATGGGGCTGAACACCGTGCGTACACGAATCGTTTTGAGGAACTCAGTCTATTGTGTCCCACCATGGTTACCCCTCTGGAGAAAGCAATCGAGAGATATATCGATGGCCTACCCGATTCTATTCTGGAGATTGTGACCGGTGTTAATCCTACTACCCTTCGTCAAGCAATCGAGTTGTCTGCTACCCTGACTGAGACTCAAGTCAGGAAGGGTAAACTCACCCGCAAGGGTGATAAAAAGAAGGCGACTGATTCAGGGAAGGACAAGAAAAAGGGTAAGGGTAAGGAAGGTGAGACGTCGAAGAAGTCGAGGAAGCGAAAGGGTGCCCAGAATTTTGCTGTTACAGCACAGACTGCTCAGAACCCGCAGAACCCACCGGCTCAGCCACCTGCAAAGAAGGCATATGCTGGTACCGCACTTCATTGTGCTCGTTGCAACGGTCATCACGTTGCACAACAAGCTTGCAAGCAATGCACGACGTGTGGTAAACTTGGGCATTTGGCCAATGTTTGTCGTTTGGGACAGAAACAGTTTGCCCAGGTTCAAGCTCCGATACAAGGGAATGCTGCAAGATTCCCACCGAGTTCGTGTTTTAATTGTGGAGAGTATGGTCACTTCCGTAACAATTGTCCGAGACTGGTGAATGCAAACGCGAATGCTAACGTGAACCCGAATGCGAAAGTCAATGTTAATGTGAATCCCCCTCGTGGGCGAACGTACAATTTGAATGCAAACGAAGCGAGGGCTGACAACGAGGTTGTCAATGGTACGTTTCTTGTTAACAATCAACCTGCATCTATTCTTTTTGATTCTGGTGCCGATAGAAGTTTTGTTTCATTGTCATTTGAGCCTTTGCTTGCGATACCTAGAACCAAACTAAGGAAACCCTTATCTGTCGAAGTTGCTACTGGTAAACCTCTGGTTCTCGATTCTGTTATTCGTGATTGTCAGTTGAACCTTGATAACCATCTTTTTCCTATTGACCTCACACCGATGCAACTTGGGAGTTTCGATATTATCATTGGAATGGATTGGTTAACCAAACACCACGTTGAGGTGGTTTGTTTCGATAAGATTGTTCGTATTCCTTTGTCTTCTGGCGATGTTTTGGAAATTCGTGGCGAGAAACCTTCAGGTGGTTTGAAGCTTATGTCGTGTTTGGAAGCTCAAAGTTATTTGCGAAAAGGATATGTTGCTTTTCTGGCACATGTCACCGAGGAGAAAGACAAGAGCAAGAGTATTCAGGATATTCCGATTGTTCAGGATTATCCGGAGGTGTTTCCTGATGAACTGCCTGGTTTGCCTCCAGTTCGTCAAGTCGAGTTTCATATTGACATTGTACCCAATGCCAACCCGATTGCAAAAGCACCTTATCGTCTTGCACCGGCGGAGATGCAAGAGTTATCGAAACATCTTCAAGAGCTATCTGATAAAGGATTCATCCGACCGAGCTTTTCACCTTGGGGAGCTCCTGTCCTCTTCGTGAAAAAGAAAGATGGATCTTTTCGAATGTGTATCGATTATCGTGAGCTTAATAAGGTCACCATCAAGAATCGATATCCCCTACCGTGAATTGATGATCTCTTCGACCAACTGCAGGGTGCTTCATGCTTTTCCAAGATCGATCTGCGTTATGGGTATCATCAACTTCGTGTTCTCGAAGAAGATATTCCCAAAACTGCTTTCCGCACAAGATATGGGCATTATGAGTTCACCGTCATGCCTTTTGGTTTGAAAAATGCTCCAGCTATCTTTATGGACTTAATGAATAGGGTCTGCAAACCTTATTTGGACAAGTTCATTATTGTGTTCATCGACGATATTCTCATTTATTCAAAATCTCGAGCCGAGCACGAGCAACACCTTCGCTTAACATTGGAACTCCTGAAGAAGGAACAACTTTTTGCTAAATTCTCCAAGTGTGAATTCTGGCTTAAAGAAGTTCAATTCTTGGGTCATATAGTCAATGAGCAGGGTATTCATGTGGAGCCATCCAAGATTGGTGCTATTAAGGACTGGAATACACCGACGACGCCTACAGAGATTCGATCTTTTCTTGGTCTTGCTGGTTATTATCGTCGATTCATTTCAAATTTCTCGAAGATTGCGGTTCCACTCACTGCTTTGACTCAGAAGAATAAGCCTTTCGAGTGGGGACCCAAGCAAGAAGAAGCGTTCCAAACGCTGAAGCAGAAGTTATGTAATGCTCCTGTTCTATCTCTGCCCGAGGGAAGCCATGATTTCGTTGTCTATTGCGATGCGTCCAACTTAGGCCTTGGTTGCGTCCTTATGCAACGAGGTAAAGTTATTGTATACGCATCTAGACAGCTGAAATTTCACGAGAAGAACTACTCATGATCTTGAGTTAGGAGCTGTGGTTTTCGAGCTTAAAATCTGGAGACACTACCTCTATGGAACGAAGTGTGTGGTTTTCACAGACCACAAAAGTCTCCAGCATATTCTTAATCAGAAAGAGCTGAACATGAGGCAACGACGTTGGGTTGAACTCTTAAACGATTATGACTGCGAGATTCGCTACCATCCTGGTAAGGCGAATGTTGTAGCCGATGCGCTTAGTCCAAAGGAGCGAGTCAAGCTTCATTCTGTTCGAACACTTTCTGATCTGGAATCTCGTGTCCTTCAAGCTTAGCAATTTTGTGTTTCACAAAATTTGATAGGTAATGAATTACCACATCAGCTTGAGCTTAAGCTCGAAGCGAAAGACGATGGTTTACTCTATTTTAAGGATCGATTGTGGATTCCGAAACAAGACGATCTTCGCACCTTAGTAATGGACGAATCTCATAAGTCTCGATATTCTGTCCATCCTGGTGCTGATAAAATGTACAAGGATCTTCGTATTAAGATCTGGTGGCCTGGTATGAAGAAAGATGTTGCCTTGTATGTGTCGAAATGCCTAACTTGTCTCAAAGTCAAGGCAGAAAATCAACGACCTTCTGGTTTGCTTGTACAACCAGAGATACCGGTTTGGAAATGGGAGAACATTGCCATGGATCTCATTACTAAGTTACCGCGTACGTCTAAAGGTCACGATGCTATTTGGGTTGTAGTTGATCGTTTGACAAAATCTGCTCACTTCTTACCAATCCGTGAGGATTTCTCTGCCGAGAAGCTTGCCAAGATCTATGTAGACGAGATTGTATCACGACATGGTGTTCCTTTAGATATCATTTCCGATCGTGATGCTCGATTTTCATCTCATTTTTGGAAGGCCATGCAATCTGCTTTGGGAACCCAACTGAATCTAAGCACTGCTTATCATCCCCAAACAGATGGCCAATCTGAGAGAATGATTCAAACTTTGGAGGATATGCTTAGAGCATGCGTAATAGACTTTGGTGGTAATTGGGATTCTCATCTGCCACTGATCGAGTTCTCTTACAAAAATAGTTATCATGCTAGTATTTATATAGCACCATTCAAAGCTCTCTACGGTCGAAAATGTCGTTCACCTGTCTGTTGGAACGAGACCGGTGAAGCTCAGCTTACTGGACCTGAGCTCGTTCTGGAAACAACAGACAAAATCAAGAAAATCCGCGATAATCTTGTGACAGCTCGAAACCGTCAAAAGAAATATGCGGATTTGCGACGCAAGCCCTTAGAATTTCAAATCGGAGACTGTGTCCTACTCAAGGTGTCACCTTGGAAGGGAGTGGTGAGATTTGGAAAGAAAGGAAAACTTGCACCTCGATATGTGGGACCATTTAAGATTGTGGAAAGAATTGGAAAGGTTTCCTATCGTCTAGAGTTGCCTCCAGAGCTTGGAAATATTCATCCGACTTTTCACGTGTCCAATCTGCGAAAGTGTTTAGCTGACGCTGATCTACACATTCCTCTCGATGAAATTCGAATCGATGAAACGATGCACTTTGTCGAGAAACCTGTGGAGATAGTGGAACGTACATACAAACATTTGAAGAACAAAGGGATTCATTTGGTTAAAGTGCGCTGGGAATCCAAAAGTGGCTTGGAGTTTACTTGGGAACGTGAGGACAGGATGAAGGAGAAATATCCGCATCTGTTTTCACAATCTTCCTCTAATTAAAATTTCGGGACGAAATTTCCTGAAGTAGGGGAGACTGTGACAACTGTGTTCTGTAATCGATGTGCGATGTAAAACAATGATGATTATTAATAAAACAATGTGCTTTGGTGTTATTATATGTGTTTTAGTGTTTCTATGTGTGTATTTGTGTTTGGTGATTTTACAATTCGATTCGATTCTGATTGCAAGCTTTAAATCGCGTTCTGGAAGGTTATACGCAAACTGGTGCGTAAACGCAGTCAGTATAACGTGACAAACACTCCGGAATAGTGACATAGGCTTAACATACCTTAAATAACCTCCACATAACTTAGAAATAAGTTTTGAATGGTTTGGTGTGTCGAAATCAACTTTGTTCGATCGCAGGGACTATTTGTGTCAAACTGCGAAACTATGCCGATTTGTATAGTAACGAACATTCCATAACTTGATCATAAGTTAAACATACCCTAAATAACCTTTACATAGCTTAGAAATAGTCTTTGAGGGGTTCGGTATGCTAAAAAAAAACTTTATGCTCATTCAGGGATTAAAAGCGTCAAAAAGTGCATAAGTTTGCATTTTCGCGCATAACTTACGTTCTGAATACATCCGGACATCCAAAAATTTATGTAAGCATTAAAATATTTTATTTTAGTGTTTATCATGATAAAATTCCATTCGTCGCTTAATTTGGATCGTTTTTGCGTTCGTTACGACTTCCGTCGTAATTAAGCGAATAACGCAACCGTACGACCAAACGAACCGACATCCGAGATGTTTTTGAGCATATTTTAAGTTCCCTATACTTTAAATGTATTTTAGAGCCTTGAAATGAGGTTAACGGGGCTTAAAAGTGCCAAATAAATTCAAGTTTTACAAGTGCAGGGACCATTTTTGAAATTTCTGGCAGATTCAATGAACCTAGTCCATTTTGAAGTGTTGATGGTTTTAACCCATAGTTTTGCAAAACCATGGGCTGGTATTCAATGAACATAGTCCATATTAGGGGCTCCCATGGTTTTAGAAAACCATGGGCACACATGTAAGGTCCAGATCAAAGCTCAGTTTTCGAGGAACGATCTTAACGGTTCTAGAAATCCTATATATACCCCATCCATTTCACTTCAAAACCCACAATTTGAAATCTGATTTATGCTCTCTAAGTGGAAGTATATGCTTCCTACCTGAGAGAAAAATCGGAATCAAACCGTACGACCAAACGAACCGACATCCGAGATGTTTTTGAGCATATTTTAAGTTCCCTATACTTTAAATGTATTTTAGAGCCTTGAAATGGGGTTAACGGGGCTTAAAAGTGCCAAATAAAATCAAGTTTTACAAGTGCAGGGACCATTTTTGAAAATTTCTGGCAGATTCAATGAACCTAGTCCATTTTGAAGTGTTGATGGTTTTAACCCATAGTTTTGAAAAACCATGGGCTGGTATTCAATGAACATAGTCCATATTAGGGGCTCCCATGGTTTTAGAAAACCATGGGCACACATGTATGGTCCAGATCAAAGCTCAGTTTTCGAGGAACGATCTTAACGGTTCTAGAAATCCTATATATACCCCATCCATTTCACTTCAAAACCCACAATTTGAAATCCGATTTATGCTCTCTAAGTGGAAGTATATGCTTCCTACCTGATAGAAAAATCGGAATCAAATCTTGCGGGGACCTTCTGTAAGTGTTCTTTCGTTCTTTTCATTCGTTTTAGCGTTAAAGTCAAACTGCGTTTGACTTTCTGCATTGACCAGTTTATGGTCGATGTGAAGTTCGTTTGAACTTCATAACGTGAGCGTAATCGCGATGGTTATAGTCCCTAGAGACTATACCTACTGATGACCACGTTATCTAGGCTCAGTGACGAGTCGTAGTTTCGGCCAAAATACGTATTCTTGCGTATTTTGTAACCAAACTGCTCTTAGGTATCAAAACCATTTGTTTTGATACCAAACTTGTTTTCTAACTTAGTTAAGCATATTTTAACATGCTTAACTCGTCACTTTTAGTTTTGTGCTTGTATAGGGTCGTAAAGGTAAGCGATCTAATCAATCGCTTATACTTTCGAACCCGACCCGTTGGTCGATCATTAGGATCCGACCAAACACATTAGGTGACAATAGTTGTATAGGGAATAACCTTCCGAGGTTATACCTTATGGTCACTAGTTTAGGTAGTTGTATGATAAGTAGATTATATGCCATTGGTAAATTACCAGAATACCCTTTTCATGCATAATTGGTAATTTAGCATATATAACACAAACTTTTGTCACTTAATTGATTATGCAACATATTTAATCATGTATTGGCATATTGTAGGACCGGTTTTGAATCCGAAACGATTGTGAAACGGACGTGACACGTGCGGAAACCATACACGAACGTGACCTAATACACACGACGTAATATAAACGTGATTCTATAGAAAAATATGAAATTGTACACCACCTGAATCACTTTCTCTCTCTAGATCTAGAGCTTTCTAAAACACCAAATGAGCAAAAGTCTCTAATCTATGACATAACCTCTCTATTTATAGTCCTTGGCTTTTAATCAGATTTCTCATTATTACAATTATGCCACCTTGCCTTTTTGTCTAGCTATCACTAATATAACGACTCGTTTTCTTCTGTTTCTCGCTATGACTCGGATTGACGAAGGCGATAGACATAAGTGCACTAACAAACTCCCCCTTGGATATTGCCGCAGTCAATCTCGTAGTGCCTTGTCTTTCTCTCTCTCTCTCTCTTTGAGTCTTCTTGAAGCTTTAACACGTTTTCATCAACATAGACTCCCTCTTGTTAGAACAGAATCCTCGTGGATCTGTCTTCAGTTTTATCTTCCACTTTCTGTAGACTCTTTTCTTCATCAGGCTCCCCCTTTCGTCAAGCTTCCGTGCTTTTGGGATCAACACCTGGCTTTCTGGTTACAAGCTCCCCCTTGCTTCGAGCTTGTCTTCAGACTCCCCCTTATACTCATCTTCTGAGATCGTAGTCTGGACTATTACCTGCAATCACTCATACATTCATAAGTAACAACATTTTAGACTACCAGGAATCATAACCTGGCAATTCAATCTTCTCTAAATCCCTCCGCCTATCAACAATCTTCACAGATATGGCAATGTTAAGTATCCAAAATCCCTCACAGTTAATCATCCAAGTCCAAACTAATGACCTTGGAGATATCACAAACTGTTTTTGATTTTTTATAAAAGGTTTCAAGTTTCAAATTAATGAACTTGTTTTATTTTCAGAAACACAATCAGCTTACTTAGATTTTGAAACTCAGCACTTAGACATCGGTTGTAGAAAATAAAGCAAAATCAAAATCTTTTTGTATTTTCTGAAAAATATAAAGCAATAACAAAATATGTACAAACATATTTACAGACAATATTTTTGTTTGAGTATGCGTCAGAGGATCATATCAGTTTTTGACAAGTCACAAGTACCGTTGAGCTTAGTTACACATTAAGAATTAAACAATTCACTTAGATTGTCGATATACTGATCCACTTAAATTTTCACACAAATTTCAATCTGTTCAGGATACAGATTAAGTGTTTTAGAGACTTAAACTTATACGTGTGTCCCACCTCTTGAATATACTCCCGTATCCAGATCCCAATATTCAGTCTTACAGGTGAGTATACCACAAATGATATCTGTAAGGGGTTAATAATTTATGAAGAATCATGAGAGCTCAGGTCAGAACTACCGTTCAGCAGAGAGATCATGACTCAACTTTTGGGTGTGTCCCCTTTAGAGGATCTTTTTTACAACAGCATTGCTAAGCAATTTTATTGTCTTGTCATATATGCTGAGGGTGATGCTATGTTTCAAGCATTGCAGAAAGTATTATTCGAGGACTAGGTCAGAACTTCCATTCAGCAGAAGTCCCGGAATAATACCCCAGATATCACTGAGTATAAAGACCTAGTATATCAGAAAAAGGAATCTTTCAAACGAGATTTCAGGGGTTACCTATATATCCAAGTAGTGTTCCCCACGAAATAAGTAAGTGAAGATTTAGATTTATATCCCGAACAAACTTACTAAATGTGTAAAAACCTATCGGCATATCATCAGCGAGACTGTTTAACGCATTTAAACATTCCATTTCTTTAGCATACTGTAACTGTCTACTGATGTACTATCATTTCATTTTTTTACGCAAAAACTCAATTTTTAAATTTTATTATGTTTTTGGCCTTTTCAAATTTTTAATGTTTTTGGATTTTCTGACAACAAATATATCTCCCCCTAAAATGCAAAATCATATAAAGAAAATTTGGCAACCCGATGTAGATAGCTTTGTCTCGCCATCCATTTTCTGCTAATGTGCTCTGTTTTTGCAGAAAATCTAATATAAAGTACCAACAATTACCCCCATGATTTACAACCCATTGATTTTCGACAGTTTGAAAACCGTTTTTCAATCTTGTGAAAGTAATCATGTTTGTTCAGCCGTGAGGGTTTCGGCATATTCAATCAACACATATTTTTGAAATTTTCTATTTTTTTTAACAAAAATTAAAAACAAACATATTTTTGGTTTTTAAGTTTTTCAAATTTTTAGAATTTTTGAAAATATTGTTTATTTATGTACAGAAAATGTTAAACTCCCTGTTCAACCAAACCATCAGCAGCCTTCTCCTCCT
>JARYGA010046462.1:0-38171 GCA_030545235.1 Helianthus tuberosus
ATCGCTATGTGTTACAATGTTTTTTGTGTGAGAGAGAAAGCTTGCTAGAGAGCGAGTGTTAGAGTGTAACGAGTGCAAAATGTGATGTCCTATTCGATCTGGTATACCCACCTATTTATAGTAATGAATTACAAACAATAATCCCTACAAATATGGGGTACTCCGAATATTCCATTGTGAACGTTATTGACCGAGTAATACGGCTTCAACGTCTTTATTCGAACGACTTGGACCGAGTCTTCCGCGGAATGAGTCTTATGAACGTTGCCAGCTTCTAACCCACGTACCTGCACATAATCCATTAGTAATCCTGAGGATACCATTCAGGATGTTACCAATATCCTGAACCAGCATCCCGGATGTAAACAGATACTACATAACCAAGATATAAACCAAGATATTTTCCAGGATATGGGTTCAGAATTTCACCCATAACAGAAACGTCGGGGAGTGGAGCAACAGAATTATTGTTTCACAACCATGGATTAAAAAGTTTCGTTTTATTGATTCATTAGATAATTTACATTGTCTTAAAACAAAACAAACAAGTTAAACATAGTCTATCATCGTTGTCACTAAGGCCTTGTCCGGTCCTAAGTGAGCATGCATCCTATTCGTAATCAACATCATCAATCACCACCTGAAACATATGTAAAAATAAAGTCAACAAAGACATGCCGGCGAGCACATAGGTTTTGTGTGAGTATCAGATTCATGGCTCGTTTACTTGTTGAAATAACTCGTACAACCTTGTTAATCGATATTTGGAAAACCTTGTTTTGTAAAACATTTGTATTGTAAAATGAATAACCAAGTCAAAACAAATTGATTATAGTCTATAAAATCTCGATGCCATGAATCTTAACTCAAAACATTTGTACATCGTAACCCAAATCGTAAATCGTTCTTGTAATAAAACTCTATGGTTTATATCATTTGGTAAACATCGTTACGTGTCTTGTTTGAAAATCGTTCGTCCAAGTGAACTAAATAATGCCACAGAATATAATATGATAAAAGCACTTATATATAAGAAGTACCAGTGGCGTATCTACCATGCTTTTATCACATTACACCTGTCCTGTTATCTAAACACTAACCAAAAACCAATCGTTCGTTCAGTTCATTTAACTTGTTCAAATCGTTCCAATCGTTCAAATCGTTTATTCGTTTCAATCGTTCAATCGTTCTCGTTTTAATTGTGAAAACTACTTTTGGTCGTCTCATGGAATACATTCAAACCTTCGTAACTCGTCCATCGTTCAACTCGTATTAACAAACCTCCAAAGGGTAAGTTAACAATTAACAGGTTCAGTTATTACCCATATAACCATGGGTACCATAACCTAATGGGTGCAGTCCGATAACGGGATTTGTCAGATCCTATGGTACCATAACCTAATATTGGTCGGCTTGGTCAATGTTAATGAATGTTATTCGTTATGTAAATATGTCCAACAAGTTCGTTCACATTATCGAAATCGTTTTTGTTTAATATAAACCATAGTATTCGTTTTTGAAACCATCGTTGAAAGCATCGAAATCGTTTAACACATATGAATCACCCCAAAACAATTGAAAATAGTAAAATAGGGGAACTATGTACTCACATCGAAGTGCAAAGTATCCTTGATTAAGGTGAACTAGCAAAGCTCGAGTAAACCAAGGAAATCAAATAGCACCTAGTAATCGGATCACTAGTTAAATAATCGACACCTAAATTAGAGGATCGGGTAGAACGAGGTCTTGTAAACCAAATAAGTATTGGAACTCATGTGATATGGTTTAACAAAGCCTACATCCTAAATCGGAACCTATCCTAAGTGCTTACGACCCGTTACGACCCATTAAGGTAGTACTCTACTTTAACGCGTCGTTCACGCAAATGCGTGTTCGAGATGCCTAACTAGTCCTATGACAAGTATTATATGCCTAAACATGTTTAATTATGTTGCATAATCAGTTTAGGTGATAAAAGTTAAGTTACATATGCTTAAAATCCAATTATGCATGAAAAGGGCATTTTGGTCATTTACCTAAGGCATATAAACTACCTATCATACAACTAATTAAACTAAGTGACCATAAGGTAAACCTCGGAAGGTTATTCCCTATACAACTATGGTCACTAAATATGCTTGGTCGGATCCTAACGATCGACCAAACGGGTTGGGTTCGAAAGTCTAAGCGGTGGTTAAGACCGCTTATCTTACGACCCTATACAAGCACTAGACTGAAAGTGACGAGCTAAACATGTTAAAACATGTTTAACTGTAGGATCGTTTGCACGACCAAATGAGTCGTTCAGAAGAGATCTCGTTCAATACGAGAGGCGGAAACAAACGTATTGATGTTGAATAGCTTAATTTACACTCAGTATCACTTATAATGTCTTGTATATTGATATATCAACGTTTTACAGGCTGGAGACACTTCGGCAGCACCTCGGCACCGGAATCAGAAAGTTACTAATGAAAGACTCAACTCAGGTATTTATAGGAGAACCATTTCGCATGGAATGGACATGCCCATTTCATGCGAAATGGCCAGTGTCATTTCGTGCGAAATGGAGACTCCATTTCGTGTGAAATGGCTTTACCTTACATGTTTCTCGTTTTTCTCGATCTACGTGACTTGAACTATCATTCTAGTTACAAGACTCGATACAAGACGAAGTCGATAGACATATGCACCAATAGACTCCCCCTTGGATGTTGATGAAGTCTTCAGTGTCGAGTCTTCAGCATGTCAAGTCTTCGGTCTTGATCAGTCTTTGTGCTTTCTCCAAAGTATCTGACAGTGTAAGCATCCTATCTCTATCTTCTTCTCTCTCTTAGCAGCTAACCTCCCCCTTGGATGTTGATCTTATAAACTTTAAATTCTTCAGCATTAGCAGCTGGCGTGATCTTCAGGATTCGAAACTGGCTCTATTATCTTCAGACTCCCCTTTGCTAGCAAACTCCCCCTTAAGTTGTTCCGGGATCGCAATCTGACTTAGCTCTCGTTTTAAGATCGTAACCTGGCTCAAACTCTGCTCAGACTTAGACACGGAAAGTCTTCAGAAATCGAACCCTGGCTCTTTCAAAGCTGTCTCCTGCACAATCCTCTACCTCAAAATAAATTTCACAAATTTAACAATTTGACAAATTTATAAACCTCTTGCAGGTATCGTTCAAAATGATTTAACATTTAAAATCTGTGATGACCACTTGTAAGAATATCAATTTTTCTCTTTCTTCAAACAAACTCTCCCAAACCTGTTGATCATCATGTTTAGCACTTGGAATTTTGAAAATCAGCTTTCCAACATCAGTTGTCGAAAATCTTTTTGACTTTTTCAAAATTTTATGCTAAAACACACTGAAATTCTTTTTGATTTTTTTATAAAGAAAAACAGTAAAGAAATATTTACAGACAATATTTTTGTGAGTTTGTGTAAGAGGATCATATCAGTTTTTGAGACAAATCACTAACACCGTTAAGCTTTAAACATTTTAAGTTCTAAACAATTCACGTAGATTGTCAGTATACTGATCCACTTAAATTTTCACACAAAGTTCAATTGTTTCGAGATATAAGATTAATGTTTTAAGCACTTAAACTTATTCGCGTGTCCCACCTCAGAATATACTCCCGTATCCAGACTCCTATATTCAGTCTTACAGGTGAGTGTACACTAATGATATCTGTAAGGGGTTAAATGTGAGACCATGAGAGCTCAGGCTATTGCTTCCGCACAATCAGAGAGATGATGGTTCGACTTTAGGTGTGTTCCCTTTAGAGAATCTTTTCTTCAATAGCACATGATTAGCATTTTTCAATGTTTCATCTTTTTTTATGCTGAGGGTGGGCTTTATGATTAAAGCAATGTAAAGTATTATACGAGGACTAGGCTATTGCTCCCGCAAAATCAGAAGTCCAGGTATAATACCCCAGATATCATCACGCACAAAGACCTAGTATGTCAGAAATAGAAAGCCCTTCAAACAAGATTCCAGGGGTTACCTATATATCCGAGAGATGTTCCCCACGAAATAAGTAAGTATTTGATTTAGGTTTATATCTCGAAAACAATCTACTGAATGAGAAAAACCTACTGGCATATCATCAGTGAGAACGTTTATCACATTTGACTTTCCAAATATTTAGCATGTTGTGATTGTCCACTGATGTACTATCATTTCCTCTTTTTCACAACAAAACTCGTTTTCATTTTCTCATGTTTTTGTTGTTTTTCAATATTTTTAAATCAAAAATGAGTTTTGTGTTTTTTCAAATTTTCGAAATTTCTAAAATTTTTACTCCCCATAAAATCAAAATTATGTTTCAAATTTTGATTTTCAAGGAAAATTTGAAAACAAACTGTACAAATAAAATGACAACTGATTCGAATTGCTTCAATTCGCCATCCACTTGGCATAAACAATCAGAGCTCCCCCTGACAACAAACTATTTTCCCATTATGATTTCAAAACACTTAAGTTTATATTAATCAAAATGGTTTTTCCGGAAAATAAGTTTTGTTGATTTTACCACTTGTAAGATTGGGGTTATGATCATCACTTTGTTTTCCAATCACTTTGAATGAAAATTAAATCAAGTTCAACTTAATGACCTTGATTAACCACTTGAAAGATCACTTTGTAAAATGAAATATAACAATTTTCAAGAATACTACCACTTGTAGGTCGAAATATCATTGAACAACCACCATTCACGAAAGTGATATTTCTCAAGAAATATGCCGATTCCTACTCCCCAATTACCAACCTGGGAGTTCCGGCAAGTCAGGATTTTAAGTAGAAAATGCTGTCACCCAAGCCTGACCAGTCTTGGGTGATTGTGAGTCATCTTCAATCCACCATCTTTTTTATTTATAAAACTCTTTCACGCCCTTTACCTTCCCGTTAACCATTTTTCCAAAGATATGTTTCACTTTTCCATTAAACGCCTTTTCAGCATCAAATTTTTCCTTACCAGAGAAGAATTGATCTGAAATCTCAATCTTTCCAACTTTTGATTTCAAATTATCTTTTGACAATGGCGGAAAGTTTTCATCGTTCATTTCTGGAACGGAATTCTCATCATTTTTCACAACATGTGGCTCCTCTAACTTTGACGAGTCAGATTCATCATCAGAACTTTCTGAACTTTTAACAACCCATTTTTGTTTGTTCAAATTGACTCTTCTTTTGTAAAAACGTTTCGAACTTTCACCAATTTCGAAAGTCGAATTTTTGAACACTTTGAATTTTTCTGCTGGTTGTTTTGTTTTATCAACACATTTCTCTTTCAGCTTTAAGTTAGAAGAAACTCCCTGTTTTGTGTTGGTGGACTTTGTGCAATTCCAAGCAATATGTCCAACTTCTTGACATTTGAAACAGGTTCTTCATTCAACTCTCTTCTCAGATTCTTTCAACATATTCTTCTTTCTTTCAGCAAGAAACTCTTTGTTTGTCTATTTCCAGAATGGTTTCTTCTCTTCTTCATCTGAACTTGTTCCTGAAACAAATTTAGTTTTTGGTTTATAAGTTTTCTGATTTTTATAATTTTCTGGGGGAATGAAACCTAAACCTTTCTTTTTGAAATTACTGTTATGGTTTGGTTTCTTTTAAAAACCAGAACTGTAACCTTTTTTCTTGTTCAATCTTTGTTGAACCCTTGAAGTGTATTTTTTAGGTTTTTCATTAAGATTTAGATCTTTTATTTCAGAAATATTAATTTCTGTTAATTTGAAAACCTTGTTGATCATTTCAGTTTTGACACTTCTTATTGGAAATTCCTCATCAGAAAATAATTTGTCAGAATCATTCAAAGTATATGCAACTTTGAATGTTTCGTCATTCA
This sequence comes from Helianthus tuberosus, assembly GCA_030545235.1. NCBI lineage: Eukaryota > Viridiplantae > Streptophyta > Magnoliopsida > Asterales > Asteraceae > Helianthus > Helianthus tuberosus. Next base: position 5,848 of record JARYGA010046462.1, read on the forward strand.
ATTTATTTTTCAACATTAGAAATTCTTTATTGTAAACCCGTTTGACCGGTGAACTCGGACTCTTGTCTGATGAACTCGAACTTTCAGATTTAGACTCCGACTTTGACTCTTCATCCATATCCAACACCTGATCGACCACTTTCTTTAATAACTCAGACTCATGATCAGTGTCAGACGCTGTGAATGTGATGTCAATGTTGTCTGGTAACTCATCAGTGGTTTCAGACTTTAACTTTATGTTGACTACCTTTTTTAATTGCTCCTCATTAGGTTTTCTGGGAGAATAACTTTCCCAGATCGGAGGCGGACAATTGTTATACTTGACACTTTGTTTCTTACCAGTGTCCGTAACTTCCGTTTTTTTATCTTGAAAAGCTTCAAGACCTGCAACAGTAGGATAAACTCTGTCAATCAAATAATCACAAGCTGTATAACTCATCAGCAATCGTTTGATTTTCTCATTTTCAATCTTTTCGATTACCAAATCCTGCTTCAGCTTTACACACTCTTCAATATAGCTATTGATGATCTTCTGCTTAGTCATTAATGTTGAACTCATCAGCGTTTCAGCAGCTCCCATTTCTAGGTTTGTCTTGTTCAAACTATCAACCGCTCTGTTCAGCACATCATACGATTCTTTTACGTACTTAACATCAAACAACAGTTTTTCTTTCAACTCGTCTAGTTCACGATACTTCTTGTCTTTCTCTTCACAATGTTTGCATGGTTCCAAACATTTTAGACAAGGTTTTGTGACCTCAACAATCTTTTCAACTTCGACAATCTTTTCAACTTCGACAATCTTTTCAACTTCGATGATTTTTTCAACTTCAATAATTTTTTCAACTATTTTCTCCACTTCAACAATTTTCTCCACCACCTTCTCAATCACATTTGATTATGTCTCAACTTCTATCATAACTTCACTTTCATCAATCTCGATCTTCTGTGTCGGTTTTTCTTCAGCTTTTGCCTTTTCAGCTTCCATCTGAACTTGAATCTGTTCTTCAGCAACCCTTTTTGCTTCCAATTCTCTCTTTAATCTAGCAGCCTTTTTCTCATTCAACATCTCGATCTTATCTGCAAAAAACAAATTAAAACTAAATGAGTCCAAATTTTTTCTAGCTGTATTGATATACTCTTCCTCATCATCGGTATCTTCATCACTTTCTGATGATCTGAAAATCTTCGTTCTTTTTGGCTTAGATTTGACTGCTTCTTCTTCCAAGATTTGAACAACAAAGGCTGTTTTTTCTGAGTCAGCCGGAATGTATTTGTCCCAGCTAAATCCCTCTGCCAATCTTTCATCATCTTGATTTACTAGATAAGCTTTCTTCTTTCCATCTTCAATAACACGGGATGATGACGATTGTTGAGCAATCTGATGATAAATCGCTTTTCGATGATAATCGTTGTTTCTAAACGGATCTTGTCTTCCGGTTGCTTCTCTGTTTGTACACTCTCGTTTAAAATGCCCCTTTTCTCGGCAACGAAAACAAGAAACCTTTGATTTATCAAACCCTAACGGAGATGTGGCAGCATAACGAAGATCATCTCTACCGGTGATTTGTTTGAATTTTTTTGCTCTTCTTACAGCACTGGCTAAACACCACTTGAGGTCCATCAACTCAAATTCCTCAGAATCAATCTGGTCATAATCCTCTTTAGTAAGCATTGGATTTCCGATTCTTCCAGCAACTAAGCTTTCATAAGATTCTAACATAGTAACAAGTGATGCCATGTGTTGCTTAGCCATTTCCGGAGAGAGATTTTGACCATTTTGAATATTCAATGTAACATTGCATTGCAGATTTGTTGAACTCTGTCGTTGAGAACTTGGTGTTGAGAAATTCAGATCAAAACTTGAATACGATGACGAATATCCACCACTCTGAGTTGTAGTGCTAACACTTGTTCCGGAAGTACCATCAGCACTGAATGCAGTCTGAATTTTCGGACTCGGAGTAATCTCAATTCTGCTTCCTCTATAGTATAAACTATCATCTTGTTGAGCATTTGGATTATTCATGATAGCAGTTTTCTGAACATCCAATTCATGTTCTTCGATCTTCTGAATGAACTTACACAAATTCATGCTTTCAGATTTTCTCATATGTTTTAAAATCAACAGATAAGTTCCCCATTTATCTTGTGGTAATGCATCAGATAGCTTATCAACCCATTCATCATCTTCTTTTTTGATCTCTAATCTTTTCATTTCCTGGACAAGATGACAATATCTATCGATAGTCCTCTTAGTCGTTTCACCTTTATAAGCTGTAAACATATCAAAAGATTTCTTTAGTAATGCACATTTATTTTTTATCATATCAGCACTTCCCTAAAACTTTTGAATCAACGCTAACCAAATTGATCTAGCAGTGTCCTCATGTTGAAGCAAAACAAAAATATCTTCTTTTACCGCTTGTTGGAGAATGCTAATCATCATTTTCTCACTGGTGTATTTTAACTTCTCACTCGCTGAGTAGTCACTTAAAGGTTTTTCATTTCCACGGTCATCTTTCGGTTTAACGCAATCTTTGTCTAACAAAACCCATGCATCAAACTTATAAGCTTGCACCCATGTTTCAAAACGGTTTTGCCATCCTTTAAAATCCTCGATGTACATAAGCTTTGGAGGCTTTTGAGACGTTCCCGTTTCATTTTCGATTTCAACAGTTTCGGAAACTGTGATTGGAGCAGCTGGAGTAGTAGCAAACGCGTTGTAAAACTCTTCTTCCATGTTTCAATAAAATAGTTTCACAAATTCACAAAGTTCAAGCGAATTGACAATTCAAACGAACTGGGATCTATTCACTTCAAACGACCTGATTGTTCTTTCAAACGAAATGGGATGATTTCATGCGAATTGGGCCAATTCTTTCCAATTCGTGTGAAATGAGATTCTTGGTGGACCTTTCAAGCGAATTGGAGGTTTAAAGATCAATTCGTGCGAAATGGAGGTTCTTGGTGGACTTTTCAAGCGAAATGGAGCAGATTTGGAACGAAATGAGCAATCTCAAGCGAAATGGACACTTTGGTGCGACCAGGAAGTCAAATTCGTGCGAAATGAGTGTTTTTTCACACGAAATGATACTTTGATGCGAGCTGGGAATCCAATTCGTGCGAAATGGTTCAAATTCACACGCCAGAGTCTATTTCAAGCGAACTGAAAGTCTATTTCGTGCGAATTGGAGGTAATTTCACACGAAATGCTGCTGATGTCACACTATCGGGCAATTTTTGACAAAAATGATCAGGTTTTAGTTCGAATTAAGGTCTAATTCTTTCAAGAATTGATTAAAACTATGTTTCGCACGTTATATGAAAAAATCAGTCCATTTTAACCATGAAATCTCCGTTAATTTTGAAAAATGTGAAGAAGAATGAGTAGAAGTCAGAAATTTTGATGAAAACAAGCTGAATCGGTATGAACTCTTCCTCCTGAGCTCTAATACCACTTGTAGGATTGTTTGCACGACCAAATGAGTCGTTCAGAAGAGATCTCGATCAATACGAGAGGCGGAAACAAACGTATTGATGTTGAATCAGCTTGATTTACACTCAGTATCACTTATAATGTCTTGTATATTGATATATCAACGTTGTACAGGCTGGAGACACTTCGGCAGCACCTTGGCACCGGAATCAGAAAGTTACTAATGAAAGACTCAAGTCAGGTATTTATAGGAGAACCATTTCGCATGGAATGGACATGCCCATTTCGTGCGAAATGGCCAGTGTCATTTCGTGCGAAATGGAGACTCCATTTCGTGCGAAATGGCTTTACCTTACATGTTTCTCGTTTTTCTCGATCTACGTGACTTGATCTATCATTCTAGTTACAAGACTCGATACAAGACGAAGTCGACAGACATATGCACCAACATTAACTAAGTTAGAAAACAGGTTTGATATCAAAACAAAGTGTTTTGATACCCGAAAATAGCTTCGATGCAAAATACGCATGAACACGTATTTTGACCGAAACTTTGACTCGTCACTTCGACTAATCGACGTGGTAATCAGTAGGTATAGTCACAAGGGACTATAACCACCGTGATTACGCTCACGTTGCAAAGTTCAAACGAACTTTGTGTTGACCAACTCGTGGTCAAAGCAGAAAGTCAAACACTGTTTGACTTTCATGCTTGAAAAACATAAAAAGCATGAAAGAAGCTTACAAAAGGTCCAAGCAATGAAGGTTTGATCTCAAAATACTCAGGTATGAAGCTTCATAAAGGAGAGCTTCAACTTAGAGCAGAAATGAGATCAAGTGTGAAGAATGAATGAAGAACCCATTGCTATTTATAGGAAGATTAGATCATCAAGATCATTCCAAGTGTTAGGGAGGTGTAATCTTGACCCTACACTTGTGCACATGGTATTACAATACAATGGAAGTCGAAAACCAGCTCCAGGTATTGAGAATTTTACACAAAAGACCCTGGAATTGAAGCCTGTTGCTGAAACTGAGTTGCTGAAAAATGGTCCCTGTCACGTGGCGCGCCAGGTATCACCTGGGCTGGCGCGTGGCTTGGGGGAGGTCAGTTTCAAGTTTTAAAATTTGGTGAAACAGGTCCCTGCATGCTTAAAACTTGATTTTCGGCACGTTTAAGCCCCGTTAACCCCATTTCAAGGATCTAAAATGAAGTTAAAGTATAGGAAACTTAAAATATGCTCAAAAACATCTCGGATGTCGGTTCTTTTGGTCGTACGGTTGCGTTATTCGGTTAATTACGACGAAAACTCGAACGGACGCAAAAACGATCCAAATTTCACGACGAATGGTATTTTTGCATTCCAATCACTAAAATAAAATATTTTAATGATTACAAAAATTTTTGGATGTCCGGATCAGTTCAGAACGTAAAATATGCGCAAAAATGCAAACTTATGCACTTTTTGACGCTTTTAGTCCCTGTTTGACCAAAAAGTTTGTTTTTGCATACCAAATCCCTCAAAGCCTATTTCTAAGCTATGTAAAGGATATTTAACGTATGTTTAACTTATGATCAAGTTCCGGAATGTTCGTTACCATGCAAATCGGCATAGTTTCGTAGTTTGACACAAATAGTCCCTACGATCGAATAAACTTGTTTTTGACACACCAAACCATCCAAAACTTATTTCTAAGTTATGTAAAGGTTATTTAAGGTATGTTAAGCCTATATCACTATTACGGAGTGTTTTTTCGCGTTAAACTGATTACGTTTACGCATCAGTTTACGTATAACTTTCCAGAAAGCGATTTAAAGCTTGAAATCGAACTCGAATCAAATCGTAAAATCATCAAACACTAATAGACACATAATAACACCAAAACATATCGTTTTATTGATAATTGATATTGTTTTACATCGTTCATCATTTACAGAGCACAGTTGTCACATCAGAGATCAAGAAGTAGTGTCTTTCATAAAAAGGAATATCCTGACTTGGTTTGGGGTACCAGCTGAGATAATTTGTGATAATGGCTCTCAGTTTATCAGTAAGAGGACTACTAATTTTTGCAAAGGTTGGGGAATCAAGATGATTACATCAACTCCAGTACATCCTCAAGCAAATGGACAAGCAGAATCCTTAAATAAGATAATTGTCAACAATTTGAAGAAAAGACTAGGTGCTAAGAAAGGAAGATGGGCAGAAGAATTACCCTTTGTCTTATGGGCTGATAGAACAACGGTAAAAAGTGCAACTGGGCAAACCCCATTTTCCTTGGTGTTTGGAGTAGAAGCGGTGATCCCGACAGAGTTGGTGATACCTATAGCAAGATCGAACCTCCGGGATCCTGAGAAGAATCTGAGGCTTTATGCCAAGAATTGGATACTGTCGATGAAACAAGGGATGCGGCAAAGCTAAGGATGGCAGCATATCAACAGAGGATATCCAGAGCATATAACAAAAACCTAAGGACTAGAAGGTTTCAAGCTGGAGATTGGGTGTTAAGGAAGGCTTTTCAGAATACTACTAATCCTGCTGATGGAAAGTTAGCTCCAAAGTGGGAAGGACCATATGAGGTTGAATCAGAATCTGGGAAAGGAGCATATCGGCTTAAGAATATGGAAGGGGATATGATACCAAGATCCTGGAATGCTATACACCTCAAGCTCTATTTCAAGTGAGTTTAGAATTTGATTTCTAACTCAGGATGGTATGAATTCTATCTCTTTTTAATATAATTTTATTTATTCTTTTTAAACCCAATACTGACTTAAGCATCGGAGGGGTGTTAGCCAGGCTAACACCCACCTTAGTTTAAGGATGTTTTGCAGGATATGCATCAGGATATAACTCCAGGATATATACTCAAGATGAACCGAAATATTAGAGGATTGGCCCCCTCTCTCACGTTTAAGGGATCCTGATCCCTTCAAAGGTTTAAAGGTATTCACCTTTCTCTCGAATTGGGTTTAAACTGTTGGATTCTGTATGCCCAAGACACATATTAAATTGATGTGGCTAGTACGTTATGATCCAAGTCGAGTCATACCCAAATACAAGCTAGACAAACACTTATAATATTTATTTATGATATGATCAAACAAATAAATATTAACACTTTGAATATTTAGAAATTGGTTTTCTAAATAATTACACTTGACAAACTAATAAATTATATGGATAATTTATTTTGAGAGAATATTTTATTTTGTTATTTAATAGGTTAAATAACATTATAAAAGTTATGATTTGTTGCATAAAAAAAGTCTTATATATATATATATGTTGTTATATTTATAAAAGTTATAAATATATAATACAAGACTAAAAAAAAGGAAAATAGAAAAGGAAAAATTTTGGTTGGCCAAAATTGATGGCCCTATGGCTGGCCACCTTGTCTTCCCAAGACCAAGTTTGGTCCTTTTACATAACATGAAAATGTCATAAAAGTTGCAACTTTGATTGGGTGAAGAATATACACATCTTGACACACTAATTAAAGTTGTAAGAATCTCACAAAAATGCATAAGATGATTTTCGGCCAAGAGAGGGTTTATTCAAGGGTTTTCAAGTTTGAAAATCAAGTAAAAATACTCTCTAATTTTCAGCCATGAGATGGTTATTCAAGAGGGTTTTTCATGTTTGATAAATCAAGTGCAAGAACTCAAAATAGTCCTTCTAATTGTCGGCCATATGATGGTTTCAAGAGGGTTTCAATTTTGAGTTATTAGTGTATAAAATCCTAGCTAAATCAAAGTGGTTGTTGGAAGGCTTGGGGTATACAAGCTTGAGGTCTTCTACACTTGAAGGCAACCGTTCAAGAAGCATTATCTTCTTCATATCCTTTACTCCTTGGAAGGTAGTATTCTAAACACCCTATGGTTGTGTTTTAATTTTTTTGATAGCATGCATGTTCATATATGGATCCGGGATTGGGTTTTACATATAGAATGAGTTTTATATCTTGTAAGTAACATGTTTTTAAATTAATATTACGCTGCGTTTTTATTTTATAAGGATAAAATAACTTTGATAAACCTGTGAAAAACCCAACATAAACACCCCGCTTGGAGCTCAAGTTATCCGGGAATAGTTCAAGATGGCGGGACCAGTTCATGTAAAAGTGGCTGACAATTTCGTTATTATTGGCTATATATCCTGGATCCTTAAGGTATATGAGGATTGATCACCCTCTCTCACGAAATGGTATTTTCATACTCTCTAAGGTTTAAAGGTGTTCACCTTTCTAAGTCTTGGAGTTTATACACTCCCGCCTGTAGCGCACAAAAATATGGGTTTATCCCTAGTATACTTAGGGTTTATCCCCAGAATATTAAGAATCTATCTCCAGGATATTTAGGGTTTATCCCCTGTAGTACTAAAGTCGCTTACAAGTGTGTTCATACACGATTATTGTATGAATCAAGAAGTTCCTAAGTATTCAAATGTATTGTACACAGGGGACATTCATCTTGATACACTCGAAGGATGAAATTGAACTTGATTTCCTAAGTGTTCTAGATAGGGGACATCCATGGTGAAAATATTGCAAGCGGTTCAAAGGTTGGAGGTTGGAATCTATTCCCTAAGTGTTTTTGGTATGACCTTTCTTTTTTCCATCTTTTGAAACCTTATCTAAGTAACCTAAGTTTTTGGAATTATGTTTCACAAAGTTTTAATGGAACGTTTTTCATTAAAATATTAAGAGTATCCTGACCAGGATATTTCCTCAGGATACTTGATCAGAATATTTGAAATGTTGTATTGGAATAAAGAAAAGAACTACTTTCAAATTAAACACATGCAACAAAATTTACGAAGGAAATATAAATAACAATGGATAAGGCTAAAAAGGTTAGTTTATTATTAACATAGCAAAAGATTGTACTTTTGGCTTCATCTCAAACCGAGATCCATCCACCAAAGTGTCACACCCCGACCACGTAAAACAACAAATCGTGGCGGAAACGTCGGGGAGTGTTGTAACAGAATCATTGTTTCATAACACATGGATTGAAGTTCTGTTTTATTGAATTTAAATGTATTACATTACATTGAAATTAGAAACAAAACATGAACAAATAGACTTTTATTGTTATTAAGTCACTAAGGTCTTGTCCATTCCTATGTGAGCATGCATCAATATCATCATCAATCATCACCAACTATGATACCTGAAACACATGTGAAAATACGTCAGCATAAAAATGCCGGCGAGTACATAGGTTTTATGTGAGTGTCAGATTCATGGCTCGTTTATTATTTTGAAAATAACTTGAACACCTTTGTTAATTGATAATTAGAAAACCAAGTTTTGTAAAATGTTTGTAATGTAAATTGAAATAACCAAGTCAAAACAGCGTAGTTATAATTTTATAAAATCTCGATACCATGAATCTTAACTAAAAACATTTGTTTTGTAAACCCAAATCGTAAATTGTTTTTGTAATAAAACTCGAATATTGTTAGAAAAACCTTGTAATATGACTTTGTTTTGATAACCTTTGCCCAAGTGATCTAGATAATGCAACGATATATAATGTGTTAAAAGCACTTATATATAGGAAGTACCAACGGCGTATCCACCATGCTTTTATCACATTAAACTCGCCCCGTTACCTAATCACTTCCCTAACCCAACGGTTCAAACAGATTCAAACGGTTCACATCAACGGATCAAACAGATTTAAACGGTTCACATAAATCAAACAGTTTCAAACGGTTCCAACAGTACAAATAATTCACATTGATCAAACAACTCAAAACGGTTCAAACGGTTCAAAATGTAAAACAATGTGTCCATATGCTGGATGAACATATGCAACAAAAATGTAATGAAAAACAATGTGGTAGCATGCTAAGTGAACATACGTAGCAAAAACATAATGAAATCATGTACTATAAGTGTACTAATGAACATAGCAAGTACATATTATGAAAGCATGAAAAGCATGAAAGTAACAAGTAGGCACATGTGTATCACCCCAAAACAGTTGAAAACAGTAAAAGAGGGGACTATGTACTCACTTGAGGATGCTTAGAAGTCTTGACTAACAACCAAGCAAAGCTAGAGAGATCACGGAAATCAAACGGCACCTAATATAGGTAACTATGTTAATAAACCGGACCTAAATCGGAGGATCGGATAAAATGAGGTTTCGTAAACCAAATGAGTGTAGGGACTCATGTAATATGGTTTAACAAAGCCTACATTCTAAAACGAAACGAAACCTAACCTAAGTGCTTACGACCCATTACGACTCGTTAAGGTAGCTTATGTCACACCCTGGCTTTGCAGAAGCGTGGTTAATTTGGTGTGACTTCTTAATACCATAGCTTAACCATAACAAAGCTATATGAAATAAAACCATGCAAGATCATCCATTTAATTAAGTTTTAAAAACCAAATACAATAACATTGTCTTAACGGAAACACATTCTAACGACATAAACATTGTTCAACAAACTCAACATAACATAAGCATAGTTTAAGGACTGTGACTTGTCCAGGAAAGAGTCACATTCCCCAAACCCGGATGACCTCGTAACTAGTGCAGCGGGAAAACGCGTCATACCGCGCCAGATCCTTTAATTCCCTGAAATACATGTAAGTTGAAAAATCAACAATAATGTTGAGCGAGTTCATGTGTAAGTGAGTAAATAAACCTTTGTGAGTATAAAAATAGTCTTGGTATGTAGCAAATAAGGGAATTGAGATCACCAATGGTTTGCAAGGCCACTGATATATGTGAAGTGCAAGTAGGGAGACTCAAACCTAGCAGATTTCGCCACGGCATTAGTATGTGGACAAAGTCACCCCGAGGTCCGTTTCTAGTTTGGCCTGGGGCTGGGCTCGCTACACCCAGATAGATCTACCGCTCCTGTCCCTCGGTCCTGCCATGAGGACTAATGGCCTCATATTGCTCCTACCCACTCACATGATCTAAGTAGTAAACCTCCTTACACTAACCATACCATGTATAAAGTAATTGTAATCAAAGTAACATGTATTTCACCCCCGTAGTTAAGAAAACTGAAAACAGTTAGAGAAAAGGGGGACATGAACTCACTGTGGTGCGTCTCTACCAAGTATGCCTCCAAATCAAACAGCTATGTGACGACCTACACGTACTAATTCTATTAGACGGACGGCCGTGCCTTAGCTTTATGGTTTAAGTTTTTGGGAAATAGTTAGGCAACTATTTCATGTTTACATTCTGTATATACTTGGTAGTCATTTTTCCTTCCCAAGGATGGGGGATTTAATACATGTGTTCGTATAATTCTCGAAATATATTATTAAGTCTCACTTAATATATTTTATTTCCAACTTCAAAATATAAATATTCTTCTCAAAAATATTATACTTTAATACATGTGATTTTCCCAAAATAATACTTAGTAATATTATTTTTACCCTAAAAATAATATTTACGTAGTTCACAAAATAATCATAAACACTTATACAAGTGATGTTGTGAAAAATATATACTAAATATATATATGTATCACGTTTTATTTTGTGAAATCCCACCTCCGATATTTTGTAAATAAGTCGTGGCGAAATCTATAATTTGAAAACAAGTCAAAATGTATTTCTAACACTCATAGTGAAAATATTTCTAAGTGTTAGGCTTTTGGAAAAATTTCGCCAGAGTTTCCTCTGTAACTGGAGGTGGCCACGCTTTCAAGCGTATCATTTTCTTTTATAAACCAAATCAACAATTTCCTTATTTAATCAAAACAATGTTCAAACCACAAACTAGTCAAAATATATATATAAATCGCATAAATTTCATGAACTTGTGATTTATCCAAACTATGAAGTAAACTCCATTACTTTTAGTGGATCTTTACATAAAATAATCCGATTTTGTAAAAACCTCGTTTTTAAAGAAATTCCATCTTTACAACTTCTCGTCATCTTTTCCAAAAATAGTTATTTTGTCGAAACTTCGTGTTACACAAGTATTTACACACTTGTGTGTTCTAAAAACCATTCGTGTTGGTGTAAGATCCGTCTTTAAAGTATGCTTTCTCTTGACACTTGGTCCTTTGAAAATACCGCTTGTAGATTCGTAGATCTACTAGTTTTAATCACTATTTCACAAGAAAAATCGCTTTTACACAAGTTCATGATTCGTGTGTGGTAGAGTTTCATCCTTTAACCCTTGTTACTTCCAAAACAACCTTATGTCATGATCCAAGATCGTGACCAACCCGGGTTAAATGATGATCCGAGCTACCACAACATAGATCGGGTCCAAATAACTACACAAATCAAATACTACAAGTTTTACACAACATATGAGCTTTTAACCATCACTTTTAGTGTTTTTAGTAGACTTTTATGTATCATCTTGCATGTTTACGAGTTTGAACCGTTACAAATCATATTAACCACTTTAAAATAGTTCAAGAAGGTGATTTAAGCAACTTACTACTAGCTCGAGGCTAGGGAAGATTCTAAGCGAAAAATGCGTGGATAAAAGCAAGGTAGAGAGGTCCTTCGCCTCCCGATTGCACCAAGGTTCCTTATACGCGACCCTTAACACTTGTATGAACTTGGAATGTGATGATCAAAACTCGAAAATGATGGATGGTCAAGGGGGTGTTCGGCCGAAGCCTTTGAGAGAGGGAGAGAAAGTGTTTGAGTGGTGTAAAGTTAAGTGAATGATCATGGTGCACAAGTGTGATCTTATAGGCAATTGCAAGTTCTTTATCCATTGGATGCAATGTCATTTAGATATTAAACATAGGGATTAAAATAATCAACATTGTACCATGTATGTCCCCTAGATGGGGACGGTTCCTAAGGGGGGGGGGGGGTACTAGTTCATTTCCAACAATTAGTTAAGTATATAGTTAGGTTAATCTAGTTAAGTTAAGTGATTAACCCGGTTAGTGGTGTGTCATGCGTTATGGCGTGGGTTAGGGTATTCAGGGACCCTAACTGGCTCAGAAAAAGATAAATAATGAAAATGACAATATTTTCATGTTTCGGGTATAGTCCGGTTGTTTGGTTGGATAGTAATCCGTTAATGTGCTTAAACAAGCTTTAAAGTGTCGTTAATACCCTTTTTAGTGACACAACTTATTTCTGACACTTTGGAAAGTGTCTAGTAATATTTTTCTCATGTTTTGGCACTTTATTAGTTAGCTAAAAGCTGAATTATTATGTAAAGTGCTAAGTTTTGTGCTTAGAGCACGTTTTAGGCACATCCAGTCATTGTAACTTATTCCTAGAGACGCAGTTCTACAACCCTTGTATCCCTACACTCACCACTAGTGTAGTAAAATATTTCTGGCTCATACAGGCCTTAGGGGCAGTGTCTGCCTGATGCTGGCTTTATCAGCATGTTCAATAGGTTATCCGTTTATAGTGCTACTGTGCTTTTGTGCATCATGTTTGTCACTAAGGTTCAGCATGTAAATAATGTAGTGACGGTAAGTAAAGTATGATGCAAGTAAGTACATGTATCAGTATTCAAGTAGCAGTTTATTCACAAGTTCAAGCAAGCACAGTAATTAAGCAGTAATTAATTATTAATTAAGTCGTACGGATACCTGGTTTAGCGAGGGTTGTCACATTCTCCCCCCGTTAAAAAAATTCGTCCCGAAATTTTAAGTTCTGCTTGTAGATGCAGGGTTCTTAGGAAATAGGTGGGGGTATTTCCCTTTCATCCGGTCCTCACGCTCCCAGGTGTATTCAGGACCATGTCTGGCATTCCAACGAACTTTGACGAGCTTGACACTGCTCCGGCGGGTCTTGTTTACTTTCCAATCCGTAACCTCAACCGGTTCTTCAACGAAATGGAGCGTGACGTCAACATGGATCTCGTCTATGGGAATGGCAATGGTATCTTGAGTTGGACTTTTCTTCAGGTTGGATACATGAAATGTATCGTGAACACCATTCAGTTCAGCAGGTAAATCCAACTTGTATGCTACTAGTCCTATTCTTTCCAAAATTCTGAAAGGACCAACGTAGCGCGGATTTAACTTTCCACGCTTTCCGAAGCGTGCCACACCCTTCCAGGGTGAAACTTTCAATAACACCATTTCTCCAACTTGAAATTCCAAGTGTTTCCAGTTTGGATCTGCATAGGCTTTCTGTCTGTGGCGAGCTGCTTCGATGCATTTTAGAATCTACGCAATCTTGTCTGTCGTCTCTTGGACGATTTCGGGACCAGCAAGCTGCCTATCACCTGCGTCAGCCCAGCATAGGGGTGATCGGCACTTGCGTCCGTAAAGGGCTTCAAATGGCGCGATACCAATACTGGTGTGGTAGCTGTTATTGTATGAAAATTCGACCAAAGGCAAATGCTTATCCCAGCTACCGCCCAAATCCATAACACACGCTCTCAGCATGTCTTCCAAAGTCTATATCGTTCGCTCGCTTTGACCGTCAGTTTGCGGATGAAACGCAGTGCTCAGATTTAATTGTGAGCCAAAAGCTTCTTGGAAGGATTGCCATATCCTTGACACAAACCTTCCGTCTCTATCAGAGATGATCGAGAGAGGCACTCCATGACGTGCGACGATCTCTCTCATGTATATTTCGGCCAACTTGCTCGTATTATCTTTCTCTTTGATAGGTAAAAAGTGTGCAGACTTCGTTAGGCGGTCAACTATCACCCAGATAGTGTCATGACCTCTTGGCGTTCTTGGCAACTTTGTAACAAAATCCATTGAGATTTGTTCCCATTTCCACTTGGGAATCTCAGGTTGTTGCAGAAGTCCTGAAGGCTTCTGGTATTCCGCTTTAACCTTAGCGCATGTTAAACATTTGCTCACATAAACAGCAACATCGCCTTTCATCCTAGGCCACCAATAATAATCCTTGAGATCCTGGTACATCTTATCCGCTCCAGGGTGGATAGAGTACCGTGACTTGTGAGCTTCATCGAAAATAACCTTCCTTAAACCTCCAAACAAAGGAACCCAAATCCTTTTCTCAAAACATAACGTTCCTTCCTTGTTTGGTACCAGTAGCTTCTCCATCCCACGGAGATATTCTTCTTCAAGGTTTCCTTCCTTGAGAGCTTCTTTCTGCGCGGAACGAATGCGCCAGGAAAGATCGGTTTGGATAATCATTTCTAAAGCTCTAACCCTTATGGGCTTGATTCTCTCCTTCCGACTTAGGGCATCGGCGACCACATTCGCCTTCCCTGGATGATACTTTATCTCGCAGTCGTAATCGTTCAGCAACTCAACCCATCGTCTCTGTCTCATATTCAACTCCTTCTGGTTGAATATGTGCTGTAGGCTCTTGTGATCTGTAAAAATTGTACACTTTGTACCATAAAGGTAGTGTCTCCAGATCTTTAATGCAAAAACCACTGCGCCAAGTTCCAAATCATGTGTGGTATAGTTCTTTTCGTGCACTTTCAGTTGACGTGATGCGTAAGCAATAACCTTTTGGCGTTGCATCAACACGCAACCCAATCCTTGACGTGAGGCGTCACAGTATACCACAAAATCATCTGTACCTTCCGGTAGAGCTAAGATTGGCGCATTACAGAGCTTATCCTTCAGTATCTGGAATGCTTCCTCCTGCTTGATTTCCCAATCAAACTTCTTATCTTTCTGCGTGAGGAGCGTCAATGGTTGAGCGATCTTCGAAAAATCCTCAATGAACCTTCGATAGTAGCCAGCCAAACCCAAGAATTGCCGAATTTCGGTTGGCGTCTTTGGCGTTTCCCAATTCTTAATTTCTTCGATCTTGGTTGGATCCACATGGATTCCATCTCCATTTACCACGTGCCCAAGGAATTGGACTTCACGTAGCCAAAATTCGCACTTGGAGAATTTGGCATACAGCTGTTCTTTCTTCAGCAGCTCCAAAATAGCTCTTAAATGTTGTTCGTGCTCGGCCTTTGTTCTTGAATAAATCAAGATGTCGTCGATAAACACAATCACGAACTTGTCCAAGTACGGCTTGCAAACTCTATTCATCAAATCCATAAAGACTGCAGGTGCGTTTGTCAAACCAAACGGCATAACAAGGAACTCGTAGTGTCCATAACGAGTTCTGAAGGCTGTCTTTGGGATACTCTCCTCTTGTATCCTTAACTGATGGTATCCAGATCAAAGATCGATCTTTGAATAAAAGCTTGAGCCTTGCAGTTGGTCAAACAGATCATCAATCCTTGGCAGAGGGTATCTATTCTTGATCGTCAGCTTGTTCAACTCTCTGTAGTCGATGCACATACGAAAACTACCGTCCTTCTTTTTGACAAACAGGACCGGAGCTCCCCAAGGCGAGAAGCTTGGTCGGATAAATCCCTTGTCTAACAACTCTTGAAGTTGTGTCGACAGTTCCTGCATCTCAGTCGGAGCAAGTCTATAAGGTGCCTTAGCCACAGGCGCGGCGCCTGGAACTAAGTCAATGCGGAACTCTACTTGTCTCTGAGGTGGCAGTCCAGGTAAGTCCTCTGGGAAGACTTTTGCATATTCCCTCACGACAGGGATGTCTTCTATTCTTGGCTCAGCAGCCTTCTTATCCACAATGTGTGCCAGGAAGGCAACACATCCCTTCTGCAAACACTTTCGCGCTTTCAGGCAGCTGATAATTCTTAACGGCGTATCACGCTTCTCCCCGTGAACCACAATTGTTTCGCCATCTTCGGTTGGGATACGAATGACCTTTTCGTGGCAAACTATCTCCGCCTTGTTGCCTGATAACCAATCCATTCCTACCACCACGTCGAAGCTTCCCAACTGGACTGGTAGTAGATCCAAAGCAAACACACGCTCTCCTAATTCGATCACACAACCTTTGATAACTTCGTTGGCTTCTACTAACTTCCCATTGGCCAATTCGATGGAGTACGGAATATCTAACTTATTAGCGGCTAAACCAAGCATATTCTTAAACTCTAACGACACGAAGCTATAATCGGCACCAGTATCAAATAAAACGGATGCATAACGTTGATTTACAGGGAACGTACCAGTAACGACATTGGGGTCCTGGCGCGCTTCCCTTGCTTCGATTTGGAACACTCTTCCACGGGCTTGGTTTAACTCTGGGCAGTTCCTCTTAAAATGCCCAATATCACCGCAGTTAAAGCATCCAAGTCTTTGCCCGTTTCCACCTCCATTTCCAGCTTGGTTGTTGTTTTGGTTCGCATTACCAGCCTGATTCACATTGTTGCCTCGATTCCCGTTTCCTCCATTGTTTACTTGTGGGCGATTTCCATTACCACCACGATTATTATTCCTATTCCCAAATCCTCCTTGGCCTCCCCGGCCAGCACTAGCCCAACAAGAATCCTTCAAGTGGCCCGGCTTTCCACATGCTTCGCATACTTTCACACTACAATGGCCAGTATGGTGGCGTTGACAGGTATTACACTTGGGCTGGGTGCCCTGATATCCTTTTCCTTTCTTTCCACTACCAGCTGTAACCTGAGCTGGCGTGCCTGATCCTCCTTTCTTAACCGCCACACTGGCGCCCTGCTTGAAGTTTGAGAACTTCCGTTTGTTACCTCCTGATGACTCGACGTGAGTCTCTTTCTTCTTAGGCTCAGCATCATCGAACTTGTTCAGGCGAATAGCCTCCTCTGTGAGAGCCATGCTCAAATCGATCGCCTCAGTAATGGTCGCAGGCTTGGATGAGGTCACCATGCTTATGATTTGAGGAGCTAATCCCCAAATGAAACGTTCAATCCGCTTGAACTCCGGAGTGACCATGTAGGGTACCACATGCGATAAGTCATGGAACCTTTGAACGTATTCTGCGATCTTTGGACCTTCCATTTTCAAATGCCAGAACTCGGTTTCCAATCTTTGGATTTCCGCGCGGGAGCAATACTTTTTGCGCAAAAGTTCCTTCAGTTCGGTCCAGGTTAGCGCGTAGGCAGCAGCTTCACCAAGTGTCTGTACTTGCAAATTCCACCAAGAGAGGGCTCCATCCAAGAATAGCCCTGAGATATAGGTGACTTGCTGATCTAGTGCGCATTTGCTCATGCGAAGAACAGATTCAGTTTTCTCAGCCCAACGAACGAAGGCGATAGCACCTCCAGTGCCATCAAAGTTGACCGGTTTGCAGTCTAGAAACTGCTTGTAGGTGCACCCTGCACATACATTGCAACACGTGAACAGCATTAGCATCTTTGCTATAGATATCCAATTAGGTCATGGTGCGTCTAAATGTCTTATATTACCATGAGGTGGATTATTGTTGCCATTGTTGTTTGAGCTGCTTTCGTTGGGTCCTCCTTGCGAAGCGGCGTATTGTGCGATGGCAGCAGCAATGACTTGTTGGAGTTCTGCCTCATTGGTAGGCATGCGTGTCTCACGTCTCGGCGGCATCTTCTAAAAGATGGTTCACGTTGGTCAGGCCATAGTAAAGATCCCATGTTATAATACGTAAGTCAGGTCATAATGTAGCGTACGTATATAATGATAGTAATAGTACATAACATCTCGTGTTATAATCATATCAATCACACAACATCCCATGTTACAAACATCAATCACACAACATCCCATGTCATAGAATATAAATAATCAAATCAAGCATCAAGTATGATGAGAATACTGCGATTGCCATATATCGAGACCACATAGTAAGCATACAAGTACATCACAGCGTCATACAACATCAGTCGACTATGGGCTACATCACCCTAGTCCAAAATCTATATCAAATCAGTGTCAATACATCAAATACATGTCAACAAAAGTCAGAATCATAATGTAGTCTCCAAAAATGCTGTGCAGTCAAAAGCATTCGCCGTCTTCTCACCAATGTCTACCTATACGGTACTGAAGAGCTCTACACGGATGGCGGTGGAGGAGGGGGAAAGTGAGTGTAAAACAAGCGACGCAAATGGAGCCAGTCCTCCTCCATGGCTCTCTGGGTACGCAAGAATGAAGCAACCTGCTGCTCCAGGGCAAAAAGGCGTGCAGCATAGTCTGGTGGTACAGGTCGAGAGGGCTGCAAAGGAGAGTGGGTCAGACCCTGGCACTGACACGGCGGCGGCTGGGCTCTCTCAAGCTCCTGAATGCGCTGTGTGTGTGCCTCGTGCTGGGCGACAAAAGACATCAGAACGTCCTCAATAGTATACCCCATGTGGAAAGAATGGTAGGGGTCAGTCGGTGGCATGGCAGAAGGTGACGCCCAGAGAAACGGCTCACTGGTGGGATCAAAAGGTGCCACATGAAATGGAGAAATAGGGGGAAAAGTAGCAGACGGTGGTATAGCAGGGATAGATACTGGTACATGTCCAAAAGGGTGAGCCGAAGAACCTTCCAGCTCCCGTGACGCGATGCCGACCTGGAGAGGGTACTGAGCAAAAGAGAAATCAATGTGACGGGTATCAGTGATCTGAGGGGGAATAGGTGGGACCTCGTCATCAGCAGGAATCCACCCACACTGGGCGTGCTCATCTCGTGGGTCCACCTGTGCCTCAAAAAGTGCACGGTCGAACTGAACTAGCATAGGATCATGGTGAGGTGCAACAAGAGGGTCAACGGGTGCATCAACAATAAGTGGGGGATCAACATGATCAGCAGCAATGATGTGATCGTCCTCCAACAATGGAGCATCTACAGGGTGATCATCAATAGGTGGGTTAGCAACGACAGGCTCAATAAACATGCCAGCATGAGCAGGGTCATGCTCAAGCACTGGGTCAGGAGCAGGGTCTAGTGGCTGCTCGGGCTCATCAAAGGCCATCTCAAAATCAAACTCGGGATCGATGGGGTCAACTGGGTCGACTGGATCCTCCATAGGCTGATCCATGGGTATAAACTCTATATCCTCATCTGGGTCGAATCCTGGGGGAAAGACAGGATCGGAATCCTCCACATCCTCGTGGTCGAAAGTAAAACTAGGAATAGGGGCAACAGAGGATGCCTGGTCGGGATCTGATCCATGAGAAAAGTGCTGCGCACTCTGAGTATGTGAAGGTGCGGAGGCCACAGACTCGAAAGAGTCTGGGACCGGTGAGTGAGCAGGTGACTCCTCAGCGGGAGCATCTGCGATCCACAAAAGATCTCCAGCAGGAAGAAGGGCCTCGCCCTGAAGCTCATCCTCTAAGGGCTCGTCATCAAACAGATCGACGTCGCCATCATCGTCGGCGTCGAGAAGCAAATCATAAGCAGGATAAACAGCTAAGGGTATGGGAGCAGGGATCTCCACTAACGGTAGGTCCCCGGCCAAAGGGCCATCAGCGAGCTCATCAGCACCATCAGGTAAAGCAAAGGGCTGAAAATCATCCTCGTCGGTGCTAGTAACGTCGGAGGTGTGGACCTCGTGCTCTGAAGGCTCTAGGTCATCTGAGACTATAGGTCTAGGTCCTGTGGTGTCTGAGTCACCTGTGCCAGAGGTGTCCATGGTGTCTGTAACATAAACACAAACATGCACAAACAGTCAATCATACAATCAAATAATCACATAAGTCACCAAGTAAGCAATCAAATAATTCTCCTAGTCTCACTAGCCTCCCAGCCTCTCAGACTGCTCTTCCTAGTCCCACTAGCCAATTCTCCTAGTCCCACTAGCCAATTCTCCCAGCCTCTCAGACTGCTCTTCCTAGTCCCACTAGCCAAATTCTCCTAGTCCCACTAGCCAACTCTCCTAGTCCCACTAGCCAATTCTCCTAGTCCCACTAGCCAACTACCTCGATCTCTCAGATCGAGCCTCGGCCTCCAAGACCGAGCCTCAGCCTTTCCGGACTGAGCCTAAAAACAATGAATAAAATGTGCTCAACATTTATTTATAAAAGTTTTGGATCTGGACTTAAGTGGTATGCAGTAAAAATGTTTTCGTGAGAGCCCTAGTGATCATAGTCTAGACTCGAGAAGGAATCCTAGTTCGCTATGATCAGAGCTCTGATACCAAGATGTCACACCCTGGCTTTGCGGAAGCGTGGTTAATTTGGTGTGACTTCTTAATACCATAGCTTAACCATAACAAAGCTATATGAAATAAAAGCATGCAAGATCATCCATTTAATTAAGTTTTAAAAACCAAATACAATAACATTGTCTTAACGGAAACACATTCTAACGACATAAACATTGTTCAACAAACTCAACATAACATAATCATAGTTTAAGGACTGTGACTTGTCCAGGAAAGAGTCACATTCCCCAAACCCGGATGACCTTGTAACTAGTGCAGCGGGAAAACGCGTCATACCGCGCCAGATCCTTTAATTCCCTGAAATACATGTAAGTTGAAAAATCAACAATAATGTTGAGCGAGTTCATGTGTAAGTGAGTAAATAAACCTTTTTGAGTATAAAAATAGTCTTGGTATGTAGCAAATAAGGGAATTAAGATCACCAATGGTTTGCAAGGCCACTGATATATGTGAAGTGCAAGTAGGGAGACTCAAACCTAGCAGATTTCGCCACGGCATTAGTATGTGGACAAAGTCACCCCGAGGTCCGTTTCTAGTTTGGCCTGGGGCTGGGCTCGCTACACCCAGATAGATCTACCGCTCCTGTCCCTCGGTCCTGCCATGAGGACTAATGGCCTCACATTGCTCCTACCCACTCACATGATCTAAGTAGTAAACCTCCTTACGCTAACCATACCATGTATAAAGTACTTGTAATCAAAGTAACATGTATTTCACCCCCGTAGTTAAGAAAACTGAAAACAGTTAGAGAAAAGGGGGACATGAACTCACTGTGGTGCGTCTCTACCAAGTATGCCTCCAAATCAAACAGCTATGTGACGACCTACACGTACTAATTCTATTAGACGGACGGTCGTGCCTTAGCTTTATGGTTTAAGTTTTTGGGAAATAGTTAGGCAACTATTTCGTGTTTACATTCTGTATATACTTGGTAGTCATTTTTCCTTCCCAAGGATGGGGGATTTAATACATGTGTTCGTATAATTTTCGAAATATATTATTAAGTCTCACTTAATATATTTTATTTCCAACTTCAAAATATAAATATTCTTCTCAAAAATATTATACTTTAATACATGTGATTTTCCCAAAATAATACTTAGTAATATTATTTTTACCCTAAAAATAATATTTACGTAGTTCACAAAATAATCATAAACACTTATACAAGTGATGTTGTGAAAAATATATACTAAATATATATATGTATCACATTTTATTTTGTGAAATCCCACCTCCGATATTTTGTAAATAAGTCGTGGCGAAATCTATAATTTGAAAACAAGTCAAAATGTATTTCTAACACTCATAGTGAAAATATTTCTAAGTGTTAGGCTTTTGGAAAAATTTCGCCAGAGTTTCCTCTGTAACTGGAGGTGGCCACGCTTTCAAGCGTATCATTTTCTTTTATAAACCAAATCAACAATTTTCTTATTTAATCAAAACAATGTTCAAACCACAAACTAGTCAAAATATATATATAAATCGCATAAATTTCATGAACTTGTGATTTATCCAAACTATGAAGTAAACTCCATTACTTTTAGTGGATCTTTACATAAAATAATCCGATTTTGTAAAAACCTCGTTTTTAAAGAAATTCCATCTTTACAACTTCTCGTCATCTTTTCCAAAAATAGTTATTTTGTCGAAACTTCGTGTTACACAAGTATTTACACACTTGTGTGTTCTAAAAACCATTCGTGTTGGTGTAAGATCCGTCTTTAAAGTATGTTTTCTCTTGACACTTGGTCCTTTGAAAATACCGCTTGTAGATTCGTAGATGTACTTGTTTTAATCACTATTTCACAAGAAAAATCGCTTTTACACAAGTTCATGATTCGTGTGTGGTAGAGTTTCATCCTTTAACCCTTGTTACTTCCAAAACAACCTTATGTCATGATCCAAGATCGTGACCAACCCGGGTTAAATGATGATCCGAGCTACCACAACATAGATCGGGTCCAAATAACTACACAAATCAAATACTACAAGTTTTACACAACATATGAGATTTTAACCATCACTTTTAGTGTTTTTAGTAGACTTTTATGTATCATCTTGCATGTTTACGAGTTTGAACCGTTACAAATCATATTAACCACTTTAAAATAGTTCAAGAAGGTGATTTAAGCAACTTACTACTAGCTCGAGGCTAGGGAAGATTCTAAGCAAAAAATGCGTGGATAAAAGCAAGGTAGAGAGGTCCTTCGCCTCCCGATTGCACCAAGGTTCCTTATACGCGACCCTTAACACTTGTATGAACTTGGAATGTGATGATCAAAACTCGAAAATGATGGATGGTCAAGGGGGTGTTCGGCCGAAGCCTTTGAGAGAGGGAGAGAAAGTGTTTGAGTGGTGTAAAGTTAAGTGAATGATCATGGTGCACAAGTGTGATCTTATAGGCAATTGCAAGTTCTTTATCCATTGGATGCAATGTCATTTAGATATTAAACATAGGGATTAAAATAATCAACATTGTACCATGTATGTCCCCTAGATGGGGACGGTTCCTAAGGGGGGGGGGGTACTAGTTCATTTCCAACAATTAGTTAAGTATATAGTTAGGTTAATCTAGTTAAGTTAAGTGATTAACCCGGTTAGTGGTGTGTCATGCGTTATGGCGTGGGTTAGGGTATTCAGGGACCCTAACTGGCTCAGAAAAAGATAAATAATGAAAATGACAATATTTTCATGTTTCGGGTATAGTCCGGTTGTTTGGTTGGATAGTAATCCGTTAATGTGCTTAAACAAGCTTTAAAGTGTCGTTAATACCCTTTTTAGTGACACAACTTATTTCTGACACTTTGGAAAGTGTCTAGTAATATTTTTCTCATGTTTTGGCACTTTATTAGTTAGCTAAAAGCTGAATTATTATGTAAAGTGCTAAGTTTTGTGCTTAGAGCACGTTTTAGGCACATCCAATCATTGTAACTTATTCCTAGAGACGCAGTTCTACAACCCTTGTATCCCTACACTCACCACTAGTGTAGTAAAATATTTCTGGCTCATACAGGCCTTAGGGGCAGTGTCTGCCTGATGCTGGCTTTATCAGCATGTTCAATAGGTTATCCGTTTATAGTGCTACTGTGCTTTTGTGCATCATGTTTGTCACTAAGGTTCAGCATGTAAATAATGTAGTGACGGTAAGTAAAGTATGATGCAAGTAAGTACATGTATCAGTATTCAAGTAGCAGTTTATTCACAAGTTCAAGCAAGCACAGTAATTAAGCAGTAATTAATTATTAATTAAGTCGTACGGATACCTGGTTTAGCGAGGGTTGTCACAACTTACGCCACTTTAGCGCGTCGTTCGCGTAAAACACGTTCGAACCGCCTAACTAGTCCTATGACAAGTATTATGTGCCTTAACATGTCTAATAATGTTGCCTAATCAGTTTAGATGCCAAAATTTATGTTACATATGCTCAAAATGAATTTATGTGTAAAAAGGGCATTTTGGTCATTTTCCCAAGGCATATAAATTACCTATCATACAACTAACTAAACGTAGTGACCATAAGGTATAACCTCGGAAGGTTATTCCCTATACAACTATGGTCACTAAACATGCTTGGTCGGATCCTAATGATCGACCAAACGGGTCAAGTTCGGAAGTCTAAGCGGTTGTTTAGACCGCTTGACTTACGACTCTACACAAGCACTAAACTAAAAGTGACGAGTTAAACATGCTAAAACATGTTTAACAAGGTTTGAAAACAAGTTTGATATCAAAACAAACGGTTTTGATACCCAAGAATAGTTTGGTTGCAAAATGCGCATAAATACGCATTTTGACCGAAACTATGACTCGTCACTACACCTATTCAACGTGGTAATCAGTAGGTATAGTCACACGGGACTATAACCATCATGATTATGCTCACGTTGCAAAGTTCAAACGAACTTTGTGTTGACCAAAGAGTGGTCAAAGCAGAAAGTCAAACACTGTTTGACTTTTACGCTTAAAAACGCATAAAAGCATGAAAGAATACTTACAAAGGGTCCAAGCTAGGAAATCTAGATTCAATTTGCTCAGGTATGAAGTGTTTCAACCTCAACTTAGAGCATTTGAATCAGATTGTGAGGAATGAATGAGGTTGAGTTGGGTTTATATAGGAAACCCACAACCGTTAGGATTGTTCCTCGTAAACCTTGCTTCGATCTTGGCGCTCCTTGTGGGCACATAGTTTTGGAATACTAGGGGTGCCCCCAAACCATCAAACGGTATTGCAAATGTTACAAAATAGACCCCAAACTTCAATTCGGTTGCTGAAAATAGACCTGCCATTGCTGAAATTTGATATTCTACCCAGATAGGGTGGTGGTTTGCCGCCACAGCCAACCCAGATAGTGGTGGCGTGACGCCACCACATGCCCAGTTCAGAAAGTTTGCCAAAATGGCAGAAATGGTCCCTGCAACACTTTTAAGCAGTTTTCGATGCGTTTAAACCCCGTTAACCTATTTTCAAGGCTCAATAATGAAGTTTAAGTATAGGGAACATGAAACACGCTCAAAAACATCTCGGATCTCGGTTTGTTTGGTCGTACGGTTGCGTTGTTAGGTTAATTACGACGAAACACGAACAGACGCGAAAAACGATCCAAATTACGCAACGAATGGAATTTTATCATGCCAATCACTAAAATAAAATATTTTAATGATTACATAAATTTTTGGGTGTCCGGATATATTCAGAACGTAAGATATGCGCGAAAATGCAAACTTATGCACTTTTTGACGCTTTTAGTCCCTATTGACCAAAAAGTTTATTTTTGCGCACCAAACACCTCAAAGCCTATTTCTAAGCTATGTAAAGGATATTTAGGGCATATTTAACTTATGATCAAGTTCCGGAATGTTCGTTACAGTACGAATCGGCATACTTTCGCAGTTTGACGCAAATAGTCCCTGCGATCGAATAAACTTGATTTCGCCATACCAAACCCTCCAAAACTTATTTATAAGTTATGTAAAGGTTATTTAAGGTATGTTAAGCCTATGTCACTATTCCGGAGTGTTTGTTTCATTAAACTGGTTATATCTACGCATCAGTTCACGTATAACCTTCCAGAAAGCGATTTAAAGCCCGAAATCGAACAAGAATTGATATGTGGAAATGATACACATATTTTTACAAATCCCAAGTATGAAACACAATATTTCATTAATTTGGTATTTGTTTGATGGTCGCAGTGACACAGGTGTCACAGTCTCCCCTACTTTAGGAAATTTCGTCCCGAAATTTATTCGTAGGAGTCTGTCTGTGACGCTGTGTTAAATAATTGTCTTGCATGAAATCTAGGGTGTTTATCTATTTGCGTAGAATAACCCATCAAAGATATGCAAGGCATAATCCTGTCATTTCCCTCAACGGACATTCTTTAGAAACGAAAATGAACAGACGGAGTCATTTTCAACATGTATTCTTCAGAAATGGAAAATGAAGGAATAAACAAAAGGATATTCATTTTCCTCAACGGACATTCTTCAGAAACGAAAATGAACTAACGGAGTCATTTTCAACAGGTGCTTCATCATAAATGGAGAATGAATAGAATAAACAAACGGATATTCATTTCCTCAACGGACATTCTTCAGAAACAAAAATGAACGGACGGAGTCATTTTCAACAGGTGCTTCATCATAATTGGAAATGAATAGAATAACCAAAAGGATATTCACTTCCTCAACGGACATTCTTCAGAAATGAAAATGAACGGACGAAGTCATTTTCGACGGATGCTTCATCAGAAATGGAAATGAATAAAATAAACAAACGGATATTCATTTCCAAAACGGACATTCTTCAGAAACGAAAATGAACGGACGGAGTCATTTTCGACGGGCGCTTCATCAGAAATGGAAATGAATAGAATTAACTCTAGACACATGACAGAACTTGCTGTGGTTTCTGTGCACTAAATTCCATAATTAGGTATGCATCCATAATTACGTAATTTCTTACATAGTCCGCACAGTTTGTTTTATAATGTGAAAGGGATAGAATTTGAACACGGTCGAGACAGCTTTGATTAGGTCAACACATAAACACATAAGCACATAATTGTTTTTCTTGGTTATTAATTTTGTTATCAGTTTGTTATTAATTGTTATTAACTTGTTGTCGATTGAACATGGGTATTCAAGGTATACCAAGAACCCAATCGAATGGACTTCAACGTCCTCAAGAATCTATCTGAAAAGATAGGATGATCTTCCAAAAATTCGATTTTTGATTACACGGAATCATAACATTCGAATTAAGGTACACAACAATTAAGGATTTATTGAAATACCCTTAGGTACCCTATTAAGGATTTATAGTGGTACTTTGGGTATTCGTCCAGAGTTGTAACTTGCGCCTTGTACTTTGTTTCCTTGGAGAAAATGGGTACTTACGATTTTCGTGGAAAACACAAGAGATCATAAAATGGAAGAATTTTGGGGGGTAGTCTGTTCTTCAAGGAATACGATTCCTTGATTTTCGGTATTGTAGGGGATATGTTGTTTATACATGCAACCATATAAATACATTGCAATGTAAATAAAAGATTTATTTATAAACAACAACAACAATTGTTTCATAGACCTTGACAACAAAAGAAAATAATACATAAGGCTTGATTATTTCTAATCAACGTCATCTTCTAATCGGTCAGATGCTCATCCCTGTGCTGGATTCGCATTAGCAAGCTTTGGGCAATCTCTTCGGAAATGGCCCATCTCACCACAGTTGAAGCAAGAACCTGGAAGAAAACGAGCTTGAGTAGGATTGTTGCCAGCTTGATTTGGTGCAGTTGCAGCTGGGCAAACCCTTGATGTATGACCTATAAGTCCACAAGTTTGGCACTTGCGGGCACTTCACACTAGCATGATGATGAAGGGTACATTGGTTGCACAAGGGTGCAGTTCCGTTGTATGGCTTCCTAGCAGGGGGTTGAGCTGGTTGGTTGGGGGCAGCTTGATCGTTATGTCCAACCATGGCGAAGTTCTGGGAAGCCTTTCGCTTCTTTGACTTCTTGGAGGATCCAGTCTGTTCATCCTTGGGTTTCGATTCCTCGATTGGTTTCTTATCACCCTTTCGGAAGAGTTTACCTTTCCTGATCTGAGATTCAGTCAAGGTAGCGGATAGCTCGATGGCCTGTCTAACTGTAGTGGGGTTGCTACCAGTAACAATGTCTTGTACTGAGTCAGGGAGGCCATCAATGTACTTTTCAATTGCCTTATCCAAAGGTGTAACCATGTTCGGGCATAACAGGCTTAACTCCTCATAGCGGTCTGTGTAAGCTCGATGCTCACCGCTATCTTGCTTAAGATCGTCGAATTCCCTTTCCAATGCCCTGATTTCATGACGAGGGCAGAATTCCCTCATCATTAGAGCTCGAAGCTCTTCCCATGTCTGAGCCAGTGCCACGTCAGCACCCCTGTCTCTCATAACACCATTCCACCATGTTAAAGCTCGTTTCTCAAAAACACTAGATGCGAACTCTACCTTTCGCTCGTTTGGGCATTGAACATGTCTGAAGGTGCTCTCTAGACTCTCAAACCATTGTAGAAGTGCAATTGATCCTTGAGACCTAGAAAACTTTGATGGCTTAGCTGAGTTGAACGTCTTGAAGTTGCATGGAGCATTATTGTTGTTGAGGGCTAGGTTACATTGAGCAATGATGTTAGGGATTGCTACAGCCATTTGCTGTGTAATGATAGCTGCCAGTTCTTCATTAGGTAACATGATTGTCGCGTCGAGGAGGCATTCTAAAAGAGGAAGCAAGAGAGAAATCAAGTGAAATGGCATTGGGTAAGAATGGGATGTTACAATTACCGACCAAAAAGCATGGGTTATGATCATTTGTTCGAACCACAAAACAAACAAATGACACACAAAAGCTGAATCAAAGTAAATAGGTCCTCATAATGTATCGCGAAGACATGCTCGCCTATAAGTGGACACTCACCCCAAGAGTTCCCATGTAAGAGTGACTGGTCCGATACTACGGATTTGTACGAACACTCTAGCCTTAGACAAAAAAATTAGGGTACAGGCACCCACCCTTCCAGTTTGCACGTGTTCACATTATTTAGCCCCAAACTTTGACGAGAATTTGAAAACGTTGAAGGTTCAAAACCTTATAATAAATCATCCTAGAACAGATGATTAGTTTTCAAAGCGGATTCGAAATTTGTGTTCTTATTGTGGTTGTCGCCTAAAGATAGGTGAGGTATTGTTTTATGACTAAACGCAAGTAAACTCGCGTTAGGGTCCTAGGAAGGTTATAGACTAGGTCAAAGCATTACTAATAACCTAATTCCCTATAACCATGAGCTCTGATACCAACTTTTCTGTCACACCCCGACCACGTAAAACAACAAATCATGGCGGAAACGTCGGGGAGTGTTGTAACAGAATCATTGTTTCATAACACATGGATTGAAGTTCTGTTTTATTGAACTTAAATGTATTACATTACATTGAAATTAGAAACAAAACATGAACAAATAGACTTTTATTGTTATTAAGTCACTAAGGCCTTGTCCATTCCTATGTGAGCATGCATCAATATCATCATCAATCATCACCAACTATGATACCTTAAACACATGTGAAAATACGTCAGCATAAAAATGTCGGCGAGTACATAGGTTTTATGTGAGTGTCAGATTCATGGCTCGTTTATTATTTTGAAAATAACTTGAACACCTTTGTTAATTGATAATTAGAAAACCAAGTTTTGTAAAATGTTTGTAATGTAAATTGAAATAACCAAGTCAAAACAACGTAGTTATAATTTTATAAAATCTCGATACCATGAATCTTAACTCAAAACATTAGTTTTGTAAACCCAAATCGTAAATTGTTTTTGTAATAAAACTCGAATATTGTTAGAAAAACCTTGTACTATGACTTTGTTTTGATAACCTTTGCCCAAGTGATCTAGATAACGCAACGATATATAATGTGTTAAAAGCACTTATATATAGGAAGTACCAGAGGCGTATCCACCATGCTTTTATCACATTAAACTCGCCCCGTTACCTAATCACTTCCCTAACCCAACGGTTCAAACAGATTCAAACGGTTCACATCAACGGATCAAACAGATTCAAACGGTTCACATAAATCAAACAGTTTCAAACGGTTCCAACAGTACAAATAATTCACATAGATCAAACAGCTCAAAACGGTTCAAAATGTAAAACAATGTGTCCATATGCTGGATGAACATATGCAACAAAAATGTAATGAAAAACAATGTGCTAGCATGCTAAGTGAACATACGTAGCAAAAACATAATGAAATCATGTACTATAAGTGTACTAATGAACATAGCAAGTACATATTATGAAAGCATGAAAAGCATGAAAGTAGCAAGTAGGCACATGTGTATCACCCCAAAACAGTTGAAAACAGTAAAAGAGGGGACTATGTACTCACTTGAGGATGCTTAGAAGTCTTGACTAACAACCAAGCAAAGCTAGAGGGATCACGGAAATCAAACGGCACCTAATATAGGTAACTATGTTAATAAACCGGACCTAAATCGGAGGATCGGATAAAATGAGGTTTCGTAAACCAAATGAGTGTAGGGACTCATGTAATATGGTTTAACAAAGCCTACATTCTAAAACGAAACCTAACCGAAGTGCTTACGACCCATTACGACTCGTTAAGGTAGCTTACGCCACTTTAGCGCGTCGTTCGCGTAAAACGCGTTCGAACCGCCTAACTAGTCCTATGACAAGTATTATATGCCTTAACATGTCTAATAATGTTGCCTAATCAGTTTAGATGCCAAAATTTATGTTCCATACGCTTAAAATGAATTTATGTGTAAAAAGGGCATTTTGGTCATTTTCCTAAGGCATATAAATTACCTATCATACAACTAACTAAACGTAGTGACCATAAGGTATAACCTCGGAAGGTTATTCCCTATACAACTATGGTCACTAAACATGCTTGGTCGGATCCTAATGATCGACCAAACGGGTCAAGTTCGGAAGTCTAAGCGGTTGTTTAGACCGCTTGACTTACGACTCTACACAACCACTAAACTAAAAGTAATGAGTTAAACATGCTAAAACATGTTTAACAAGGTTTGAAAACAAGTTTGATATCAAAACAAACGGTTTTGATACCCAAGAATAGTTTGGTTGCAAAATGCGCATAAATACGCATTTTGACCGAAACTATGACTCGTCACTACACCTATTCAACATGGTAATCAGTAGGTGCAGTCACACGGGACTATAACCATCGTGATTACGCTCACGTTGCAAAGTTCAAACGAACTTTGTGTTGACCAAAGACTAGTCAAAGCAGAAAGCCAAACACTGTTTGACTTTTACGCTTAAAAACACATAAAAGCATGAAAGAATACTTACAAAGGGTCCAAGCTAGGAAATCTAGATTCAATTTGCTCAGGTATGAAGTGTTTCAACCTCAACTTAGAGCATTTGAATCAGATTGTGAGGAATGAATGAGGTTGAGTTGGGTTTATATAGGAAACCCACAACCGTTAGGATCGTTCCTCATAAACCGTGCTTTGATCTTGGCCCTCCATGTGGGCACATGGTTTTGAAATACTATGGGTGCCCCAAAACCATCAAACGGTATTGCAAATGTTACAAAATAGACCCTAAACTTCAATTTGGTTGCTGAAAATAGACCTGCCATTGCTGAAACTTGATATTCTACCCAGATAGGGTGGTGGCGTGCCGCCACAGCCAACCCAGATAGTGGTGACGGCACCACATGCCCAGTTCAGAAAGTTTGCCAAAATGGCAGAAATGGTCCCTGCAACACTTTTAAGCCGTTTTCGATGCGTTTAAACCCCGTTAACCCATTTTCAAGGCTCAATAATGAAGTTTAAGTATAGGGAACATGAAACACGCTCAAAAACATCTCGGATGTCGGTTTGTTTGGTCGTACGGTTGCGTTGTTCGGTTAATTACGACGAAACACGAACGGACGCGAAAAACGATCCAAATTACGCGACGAATGGAAATTTATCATGCCAATCACTAAAATAAAATATTTTAATGATTACATAAATTTTTGGGTGTCCGGATATATTCAGAACGTAAGATATGCGCGAAAATGCAAACTTATGCACTTTTTGACGCTTTTAG
The DNA here is from genome assembly GCA_030545235.1 of Helianthus tuberosus. Lineage (NCBI taxonomy): Eukaryota > Viridiplantae > Streptophyta > Magnoliopsida > Asterales > Asteraceae > Helianthus > Helianthus tuberosus. The sequence goes on from JARYGA010046462.1 coordinate 37,305, forward strand.
TCCCTATTGACCAAAAAGTTTATTTTTGCGCACCAAACACCTCAAAGCCTATTTCTAAGCTATGTAAAGGATATTTAGGGCATATTTAACTTATGATCAAGTTCCAGAATGTTCGTTACAGTACGAATTGGCATACTTTCGTAGTTTGACCCAAATAGTCCCTGCGATCGAATAAACTTGATTTCGCCATACCAAACCCTCCAAAACTTATTTATAAGTTATGTAAAGGTTATTTAAGGTATGTTAAGCCTATGTCACTATTCCGGAGTGTTTGTTGCATTAAACTGGTTATATTTACGCATCAGTTCGCGTATAACCTTCCAGGAAGCGATTTAAAGCCCGAAATCGAACAAGAATTGATATGTGCAAACGATACACATATTTTTACAAATCCCAAGTATGAAACACAATATTTCATTAATTTGGTATTTGTTTGATGGTCGCAGTGACACAGGTGTCACACAAAGGCACAATTAGTTCTTAACATATTTATCTAAACAGTTGAAGGCTTCGTCCTGAAACCCAGGATACCTCCACCTTCAACTATTATTTGTTCAAAAAAGCATATTAAAGATTGATGACCAAGGGCTTCGTCCTGAAACTCGGGATCCCTCCACCTTTGGCCATCAAATTGTTCTAAGTGCAGGAAATTAAATTGTTCAAAAGACATGAAAGTAAATTGTTAGTTGAACCACAACCATCAAATTTAAAAAGTGGGCTCTGGCCTAGGCATCAACATCCATCATCGCCCACTTTGCTGCCTTCAAGGGGCAACACCCTCTTCAACCATAGCTTCATCACCAGCTCCAGCTTCACGATCAGCCCCAGCATCACCACCAGCATCAACCGCCTTTTCAGCCACCTTGG
>JARYGA010046463.1:0-25089 GCA_030545235.1 Helianthus tuberosus
GACGTCTCTTCGTTTACCCTATCAAATATTTCAAACACTATAAAGGATCATGATTGCTCTACTTGAAAACATCAAGACTTCATTTTTAAAAAACCCTCATACTAAAACAAAACGTCCAAAACCACTCACAGTCTTTCTAAATGGCAAGCAAAACCTTCTACCACTGGTCGGATAATACCGATCTTAAAGTTGAATATTCAAGATGGTCACTCCATGAACAGAGAAAAGCTGAAGAAGTCAACAAAAAAGTTGCGTTGGTAAGTGATAAATATTATAAGCAGACGTGGAGTAGCATTGCACTGCTGGATGAAGTTGTCTCTTCTCCTCCATCAGAGTTTAAAGAAAAAGCAGAAGAGTTTATGACACTTCTGCTGAAACAGGATCAGAAGACCTGTGATATGCTAGTAGATCTGCAAATTAAAACAAAAAATGAAATTGCATGGAAGAAGGCGAGAGAAATAGATATCCTAGGAAGTGTTAATTGTAATGTTTAGTTTTTAATATTTTTCAAACTCAGAATTTTCTAATACTATTTAATATCGAATGAAGAAGTGTTTATTGCTAGCAGAATTTTGTAAAAGTTGGATTTTGTATAGGCTTCTGTGTAGTTTGTTTGTTTGTTTTTTTTTTGTTCTATTTGGGGTGTATTTGCCCTTGAAGAAGTACCTCCATCTTATTTTTAAATATCATAATATTATTATTAACCATTGAAATAGACTTTCCCCTTGAAAGTCGTTATTTGTTTGGGCCAAATAAGACTGGTCCACATCAGTGGATTCATCATAAGCAGCTGTTTGCATTACACCTTCCCCTTGAAAGTGGTTATAACATCTGATGGCCCTCATCCACTGTTTGTATACTACAACTGCTGTCCATTAAGTACTGCTTGTGTACAACAACTGCACCAGACAAAGTGCTGCTATTTAATCTACTGTCCTAAGATAAGTGCTGCTAAAGACCAAAGCCCTGCTTGGAATGAAGCAGTGGAATGTAAAAACTGCTGACATATAAAGATTGACAATTTGTGTCTAAAATGTATTTTGTTAAGGATGGCATTCTTGCAGGTATTTCATAAATCACCATCAAAAGATGTTGGAAATGATATTGTGTTTACGCAAGACAAAATCATTCAACAAAATCATTCAACATAATCTCATTAAACAGTTGCTGATTTAATAGTCTTTCAAATCATTATCATTTCCTTACCCCTAACTACTGTTGTGCTCAAACATCTGTTTTCTAAATATTGTCCATTGCTATTCATCATAAGCAGTTGTTTGCATTAGACTTTCCCCTTGAAAGTGGTTATAACATCTGATGGCCCTCATCCACTGTTTGTATACTACAACTGTTGTCCATTAAGTGCTGCTTGTGTACAACAATTGCTGAAGACAAAGTGCTGCTATTTAATCTACTGCCCTCAGTCAAGTGCTGCTAAAGACCATTTCCTTACCCCTAACTACTGTTGTGATCAAACGTCTGTTTTCTAAATACTGTCCACTTCATCAGTGGTTCCGTAAAACAACTGTCCTCCGTTATTCATCTTTTAATCAGACGTTGGCACGTGGCCAATTCTTAGCCATCAGATCTTTAAGGAAATGAGAAAGGATTATCTTGCATTCATCATGAAAGAAAAATTTTATCCAGCCAAAGAAGAACAATTCAGTGAATGGCCACTCATTGCCTTAAAGCATGAGGTGAACAGAATTGGGAGGATAAAGAATGATCCAGGTATGAAAAGGTCAGCACCAAACTGGAGTAAATATAAAAAGGCCATTGATGAGCTTACATTGGATTATAAACAAAAGAAGCAAGAATTGGTTGATGCAAAGGTAGGAACTGCCAAAGGCATAGCAAAATGGACAAAGCAGTATATAGATGAGGCTTATGAAAGGTTAAAAAGAAGGAGAATGACAGATCCTAACTTACCAAAGAAGCCTGAAAACAAAGTATTCATAAGCCAAAGAAGCAGGCTCATACTTCTGAACCACTGTTCACCTCAGCAGATACCTCTGTCATTGTGTTAAACCAAAAGAAGAGGAAACAACTGACTGATGCAGAAGAAAAAGAACAAGAAGCTGTGATCTTTAAAGAAGCCATCAAGAATATGGCATTAAATGAAGATAACATCTGATGGCCTCATCCACTGTTTGTATACTACAACTGCTGTCCATTAAAGACTGCTTGTGTACATCAACTGCTGAAGACAAAATGCTGCTATTTAATCTACTGCCCTAAGTCAACTACTGCTAAAGACCAAAGCCCTGTTTGGAATGAAGTAGTGGAATGAAGAAACAGTTGTTTACTTTGTCTATTGTAATAGTATCAGTTGTTTGCATTTGCGCTGCATTTAATATCAATTTATATCTATTGATTTGCTCAATTTATACAAACAAACACAATCATGAGGGCCTCCGATTCTAACATCTTTACCTGTGTGTTTGTTATGCTTCTCTTGCGTTATTGGCAACAAATAATGTTTCTTGCGTTACTTATGCTTTTCTTATTTTTATAATTAATCAGTCGACAAGTTTAATGTATACTTAACTAAAAAAGCAATTTGTGTCCCTGTGGTTTGTTTGAACATCAACCTGAGCCCCTAAATTCATTTTTTCGTTTTTGGAGCCCCTGACCTTATGAATTCATAACAATTTGATTCCCTCCGTCAATGTGCCGTCTGTTTGACCGTTTGAACCGGTGGTATGAGTGAAATATCAACCTGAGCCCCTAAATTCTTTTCTTGCTTTTTTGTTAAGAAATCATTGATTTAATAATTTAAATTAATTCTTTTTAAATAAATCCAATCTAATAATTAACTCTTTTTAAATAAATGCAATCTAATAATTAAAGGTATACTATGTATAACAAAATATTAAAGCCTAAATTGTATATTAAATGTAAACTTTTAATACATACAATACAGAGACAAAACGTCATACCAACTTCGTAGACTTGACGGAACTTACAGACTCGATAACAAAAGACCGTAACATACAATACAGAGACAAAACGTCATACTACCACAACCAATTGTGGATCTTTACTGACGGGTGCACTTCGGAATGTAGCAGATATGAATGAATATAACCCCAGTGTAGCTAATTACATATCTGCCACTGGGGTTATATTCATTCATATGAATGAATATAACCCCAGTGTAGCTCTTCGATTTTCCTTGAAATTCCAGAGCTCGCTAATTACATATCTGCCACTGGGGTTGTATTAATTCATATGCAATTGATCGTTTTGATCAATCAGTTCCTTATGTGCACCGCACCATCTTCTAGGAGGTTGTCAAGTCTTCTCGCCTTCGTAGTTGGTGTTTTGCATATCTTTACATCCGCAGCCATTCTGTACAATATTTTCACAAAAGACATCACAAACAAATCTGAACAAAGCCAAACAAATCAACCATCTGTTTTTTCTAACCAAAACAAACAAAACAAAGAAACATAACAAAGCAGAACAAAAACAAAACAAACAAACAGAACAAAAACAGAACAAAAACATCACAAACAAATCTCAAAAACTGAAACCAAAATACTCCAAATCAACACATTCACAAAAAAACTGATTATCATCATCATCATTATGCGGCATTCAGATTATCATTATCAAAAACTGAAACCAAAATACCCAAATCAACACTCTGTTTTCTCACAAATAAGTGATTATCAACATCATCATGCGGCATTCAGATATCATTATGAAAAACTGAAATCAAAGTACCCAAATCCACCTTCTGTTTTTTCACAAAAAACTGATTATCATCATCATCAACTCTTTTTTTTTTTTCACAAAAACATTTACAAAAAACTGATAATCATCATCATCATCATCATCATCATCATCATCATCATGTGGCATTCATATTATCATTATCAAAAACTGTAACGAAAATCCCAAATCAACCCTCTGTTTTTTCACAAAAACATTCACAAGAAACTGATTATCATCATCATCATGCGGCATTCAGATTATCTTTATCAAAAACTGAATCCAAAATACCCAAATCAACCCTCTCTTTTTTCACAAAAACATTCACAAATAACTGATTATCATCATCATCATCAACCGGTATTCAGATAATCATTATAAAAAACTTAAACCAAAATACCAAAATCAACCCTCTGTTTTTTCACAAAAACATCACAAATATCAAAAACATATATAGATAAGATGATGATACAAACCTCTGTTTTGAAGATGAAGATGTATGAAGATGATGAAGACGGATGAAGATGATGAAGATGGATGAAGATGATGATGATCGGTGTTGAGAGTTGAGAGAGAGATTTGGATATTTTTTGAGAAGTGTGATGATGATGATCGGTGCATTTAATATATATTTGAGATTATGTGGATATTAAGGGATAAGGGTATTAAGTACATTTCATACATGTCTTTAGACAAGAAATTTTGAGTTAGTTACCTAATTTCTATATCAAAGATGAACTAAATACAAACAATTTAAATGATGTATTATAATCTATTTCGATGATTATTAAAACTACCCATGTGGTCACACATACTGTCTTGAACATTACTTTATAAAGATATAGAATTAAAGACCAAAATTTAAATGATATATTATAATCTGTTTTTTAGCATTTGATTTCGATCATTACTAAACCTACCCGTGTGGTTACACGGGTCCTACACCTAGTGTTAATTAAAATATTTGGTATTTTAAATCGTTTTCATTGGCGCCTACAGATTAACCCACGAACACAAAACACCACATGTAACGAGCAAGCGTTACCCGACAGATACAAGATCCAATTTTACAATAGGATACAGTCCCTAACCCGACCCATTACCAAACCCGTGAGTTTAAAGCTTTAATTATGATCTATTAATGAAGTTGATTAGTGGATACATTTCAGCCAAAAGCCCAACTATACTATATATCTAGTAAACCAAAATTCTATTAAATTGCATATACTCATTCAACCATGGTTTATTATTTGTCCGAAGTAGCAGCACCTTGGTTGAGTTCAGCAAATCTCAACCCGGCCCGCATTGAATGCTTCATAAACTTTTCTGCACATCGCTTCACACATGCTTCTTCATGTTTATGTAACGTTTTGCGCCAGAATGTATCTACACAATCTGTAAAGCATTTCTCCACAAGCGTGTTATACGTCCTTAGACTGCAATGGTGATCATCGGCGAATTAAGATATCAGTCATTATATAACATGATAACATAAATGGAAACTATCAATTTACAAAAGATGTTACAAAAGGACAACCTGTCACGAATTTGAAGTTGGTCGATTACAGTAGACATTCTAGCTTGATCTTCCGGCACAAGAGTCCCCATATCGCCGAGCCTACTTTTGTCCATTTTTACTGTTCTCAAACACCAATTTGAATTAGCAAAATATATGCAGATTTTGAAATACAATATTTTGAAAGGATCCGGTTTTTAATAAAATTTATATCGGCGTGTTAAAAAAAATAAACAAAAGTGTGTAAATTAAAAATAGTTAAATATTACAAGAGAAAAATCAAATTATATGTTAAATGAATTGTTAGAAAAGTTTTTTTTTCTTTTTTCTTTTTTTTTACTTTACTGGTTCTACAAGGGGTGGAGTCTTCTCCAAGAAACAAAGAAACCAAAAACCACTTATGATCATTCAACATTTGAAACACTAGCTAATAAACATGTGATCCAAAGATTAACAGCTAATTTACAAAAATATACAGACATTAAAGTGCAAAATAAAACAAAAAAAATATAAACTATTTCATATGAATTAAGGGTTTAACTTTTACCTCTCGAAGCGAAAATGGCAGAAAGAGTGAAATATGAATTAGGGTTTGGGCTTGTAATATGTATGTTATAGGGTGGGTTGGGCAGTATGTGATAGGGGTGGATGGGCTTTTGTCTAAATCTAAGATAAAACTTGCTCACACTGGGTTGGGCTTTATAAAAAGAACTCGGTTCCAAACCAGTTTTGACTTTGACCGGTTCCAACTCAAACCGGTTTCGGTTTGAAACTGGTTCGATTCTGTTCTGGTTTGGTTGGTTTTTACTACCGGTTTGGTTTGAATAGCCGGCTTCGGTTCGTAAACCTGCTCTTGCATGCACATTAATTTTTTTTATATATAATTCAACTTTTATTAATGTGTATGTGAAAATCCCAACAGATACACCCGATACCCGACGGGTAAATACCCGCAAAATACCCAACATGTAATGGAACAAGATTTTACAACCAGGTATGAGTATGAGATTAGCCATATCCGGCCCATTGCCATCACTGTAGAAAGCGATTTGTACAATTTTCTTTATATATAATGTTTTTTTATATAAAATTAAAATTGACCCTTTTTTTTAAACCGGCTCGGTTCGGTTTTTCACATGAGGGAGTGGAAACCGTGTGGAACCTATTGTTTGGATTACAGACCGAACCGGTTTGGTTTGTACCAGTTCCAAACCATTTCGGGTCGGTTTGGCCGGTTTCAACCCGGCTTTTTTGTTCACCTCTACATGTATTAAAATCGTTACAATATGTATTGCTTATAATAAGTTATGTTACATAATTGGTTGTACACTCAAATCTCTTTCAAAATTCATATGATATCTATTAGTTTTTGTTTGACTTTTACAAAATGTGCCTTCATTAGTCCATAACTTGTTGACTTTTTCAAAGAGTGTATTCATTAGCTGAATAGTGTAACATCTCTTATACATAACCCTTTAATGATAGATTAGCCGGACAAAAAAATGTGATTATACAGTTACATAATCATCTTATGTATTACATATAAAACAATAAGTACAAGGTTTGTGCGGTTCTTGTACACATTTGTTTAATTTAGTACAATGTTTAAAACAATACGTACAAGGTTTGTGCGATTCTTGCACACATTTGTTTCAACTCATTGCTATGTAGTATGTTGAACGATCTTTTACACGTATGTAAATAAAACGTGCAAACGGGAAACTAAAATTAGCCGTCAAATCAGGCCCGGCTTTGTGGGCTGGGCAGCCCGGGCAGACGCCAAGGCCCAAAAGGTTTATAGGGCCCAACAAAAATTTAGGGTCAAGATTTTTAAATGAGCATTGTTATCTTAAATGTTTAATAAATGACTTTAGTAACAAAAATGAATCTAGTTCAATGGTTATATGCTCAAATTTCAAAACCAAGGTTATGAGTTCTAAATCTTTTCTTTACATTTTTATTCCTAAACAATTTTCAGTTAATCCCATCCATTTTTTATTTCCTAAACTGTTTTGAACTATCAATTCACTTAATTAATTGACTCTTCGATCTTGTTAACAAGATGATTATATGATTAATTAATTAATGTTTTGGGTTATAATCTTGAGGTCATGAGTTCAAACCCCATGATTAGCATGTCGTATTGTGGTTTCTTGATATATATTTGATGAGTTTATATTATACCAATTTTTTTGTTTCGCCCGGGGCACACTTTTTTTATCATTCTCGAAGACGGCCCTGTGTCAAATAATTTTGATTCTATGGCTCTAGTTAAATTGATGTTTGATATTGAAAGAGTAATTTAGTCATTAGTGAATTCAGGGGCTGTTTGTTTAGCTCTTAATGAGACTCTTAATGGTTCAGACATCTTACTGGTTCAACACTTAATGGTTCAGACTGTTTGTTTCATGAGCAGATGTCTGAACGGTTCAGACATTTGTCTCTGAATGGTTAAGCATTATATTGAGTCTGAATGGTTAAGACCTCTAATCTGAATTGGTCAGATATTTGTCTCTGAATAGTTAAGCATTATACTGCCTCTTAATGGTTCAGACCTTTTACCGGTTCAACACTTAACCATTCAGAAGTTGTCAAACAGCCCCTGGTCTTGTTTGGTCTATACAAGTTTAGAACCAACACCCATAAAATTCAATTGAAAGAGTAATTTAGTCATTAGTGAATTCAGTCTTGTTTGGTCTATACAACTTTAGAACCAACACCCATAAAATTCAAATGAAAGAGTAATTCAGTCATTAGTGAATTCAGTCTTGTTTGGTCTATACTCTATACAACTTTAGAACCAATACCCACAAAATTCAAATTACATTTATTTGTTTTCAAACTAATATATTTCAAGTATGCTTGGTAATTAAATCAAACAATAAAACGAGCAATTTTCTTTTTATTTAGACAGTCAACTTAGTGTATTTTTATTGGATGTTTTAACCGGTTAGTAAAGTTATGGTTCACATGTGAACTAACACCAGGTTCACATGAACAAACATATTTATTTGGATTTGGTTAGAAATTGGTCCAAATTTCATGTGACTTGATATTTGCTTTTTATTTTAATCAATGTTGATTTACATATCAATTTATATATTCGTTCAGTTTGGGACAAAAAATAGAGAAGAAAATCATAAGACAATTAGGAGATCCAAAGAGACTTAGGGTCTGTTTGGCAACTTCTGAATGGTTAAATGTTGAACCAGTAAGAGGTCTTAACCATTAAGTGTTGAACCAGTAATAGCTCTGAACCATTAAGAGCCAGTATAATGATTAACCGTTTAAAGGCAAATGTCTGACCCATTCATATTATAGATCTTAACCGTTCAAACTCAGTATAATGCTTAACCATTCAGAGATAAACAGGGTCGGCCCTGAAAATTCATGTACCTTGTTCGAGTTCGAAAAAAACATGCCCATAGGCCTTAACAAAATTGGATATTGGGCTCACTAAATGTCACACTCCAGCCGACGGCGGAAACATCGGAGTGAGACGAAATAGATTGCAAGAGACTTCATAACACTATTTGTGACAAGTATTTAAATGATAAATATTCATTTCATTTCTAAAGAGTCAATTACAAGGATTTGAAACAAATACAACATGAATAATGAAATATAATACAAATATCCATGCATCATCAACATCATCACTAAACCTGCAACATGTTTTAAAAGCATAGTTCAATACAAAGGTATTGGCGAGTACACTAGTTTTAGACTCGTGTCATATGTATAAAAAGGTATTTTCAATCCAACATAGCAATTGGAATACAAGGTCAATCTATCATGCATAACAATATGTCAACTCTAGTGTCCACTAGTATTTAGCATCCCTCGACACAAAAGTGACGAGACCGTTATAGAATAAAGACTCAACAAAACCCCGTCGGGTGGTGTGCTACACCTATAGCGCTATAATTGTTAAGCCGAGTTAACAAGTAGTATATATTCTAGCATGAACCTAAGCATAGCAAAACATGTATAAGGATTGAACGAATAAAAACATGTTTGTGAATCGTGCATTTTAACAAGTAAAACACGTTGCACCCAAAGTGTATTAAAAGGAAAATGGGTCAAGTGTACTCACAAAGTTGCATATGTTTTCCGATTATCCCATGTGACGAAGTTGTTGAGACTAGGAAGTTGAATGAGTTCGATTTGGAGTTTAAGAGGTGTTTACATATGGTTCTAGGGATTTGGAGTTTAAATAACATGAAAAATAAACATATGAAAATAATTATCTAACACCTATGACAGTTGTTCTTGACACTAAGAAACTCTAAAAGAGTTTAAATGTTTTCATGGAACAAAGTTCCATTAGAATCGTGACAAGTTGTCAAGGCCTAAGATGATACAATCTACTAGCTTGACGAATGTCCATTAGTTCATTACCAAGAGTTCGATTATTTGGTTGTTACATAAGTATTATCTAGTGTATATTACATCATATAAGTCAAGCATGAAGTAGAAGATTAAAGTCTTCATTTAGGCACCTGTAAGTATCAGGGAATTCATACATGAGGTAGGAAGAACAAAGCTTCCATTTAGGTACCTCTATTGTTCACCACTAGACTTGTTGTTATGAACAACAAGGAGGGTCATGAACTTACAAGAAACAATAGAATATAAACAACTAATCTATGAGAAAACATCAAGCAATGTGTGGATTTTCAAGTAGGTTAGCCCAATCTAATCCTAAATCACACAATCATTAAGTATTGAACTTGAGCATCACTTGTGGGTTAAAACCCTTGAACAAAACAGAAAGTTTGTGAGGTTTATACCTCTGATTTTGAATGTCTCAACCTTGTTTTTAAGCCTAACTAACCATAGAAGTGGTTATAAGCATAAGGACATGGTTTTGAGATGAGTTTCCTCAAGTTTAAATAAGTTTATCAAAGTTTGAAACAAGAACAGAAAAATCAGTCCACTTTGGAGCCCTTTTGGCAACATTCCAGGCTCTAGTTTTCCAGGGAAAACCGATGGAAACGTATCTAACGTCAATACAAAGTAGTAGGAAAAAGAATTGAGTGAACCAGATAAGAATTGAGTGAGTTATGCTCACTTTAGTGAAGTGGTATAAATCTGCTCGAACTTCTGCAATCAGCTACGGTTTGGAGTGTTTGAGAGTGAATGGAGAGTGTTTAGAAAGTGAAAAATGCTTGGAGGAGGCTTGGTTTATATAGGGGATGGATTAGGGTTTCATTGGGTTGGGCTTTGGAAGTGTTTAGTGGGCTAAATAACTCAAAACAAGGAAATTAAGTGGGCTGATGCAAGGCTGTTAACAACCCTATAATTTTTATTTTATTTTATTTTTTTGACATTAGAAGGTATATATTTGATGTTCAATAAAGTGTTACATGGTGTCTAGTATGTATGTAACTTGTAACAAGGTCCAAAATGCATAAATAACATGTTTTAATTTAGCAAAAAGTGTGATAAAATAGGAGTGTATAACACATGAAATGTAACAAGCATGTATGGTTTATAGTTTGGTATGATCAAGTGAAAAAAAACATACAACTTAATCTTATAATCGAATAACTAAGTGTTTAAATGTATGAAGATTTAAGGATTACGAATACACGATCATTGTTTACGAGTTAAGCTTACGTTTATACGAATTACGAACCATGTATCAAACGAGTGCACGTATCAATGTATAAACATGTATAAACGATGTATAAAAGATTCGTTTCATTACGATCAAAGTCTCGGGTTTTACAACGATACAACGAAATACGATTACAAGGAATACAAGATTTCCAAAAAATAGAATTTCAAGCAATGGTTTCTAAATATGGAAAGTGTGAAAACGCAGGGCGTTACAGTCTCCCCCCCTTAGGAAATTTTGTCCCGAAATTTATCCCGAAATTTATTCAAGAGGAAGACTTGAAAAAGTTTTGGCAAAAATTGAGACTTTGAAATTTTGAAACGGTTTGAAAAGTACGAAACTTTGGAGAACGACAAGGTAAATTTGCAAGGGAGCTCGTTGTCTAAAATAATTTGAGGTACCAAACATAGTTGAAAACGTGTAGGTGCGTATATATGTAAAGTGAGTCTAAACAAGTTTGGATAACTTAAATTGGAGATGTATTAAAAACGGGACGTATTAAGAAGGAAGATTTTGACAAATGGTTTGTATTTTGTTGGCAAGTGGGGTAGTTTACAGGGGAAGTTTTAAGGATAGTATAAAAATTACACTTTCGTAAAAATTGTTTATTGAGAGGAACGAAAAGATTTGGTACTTTGAATAAAGCGTTAAAGGTATACTAAGTATATTTACACAAGAATAAAGAATAGGAAGACGGTTTTAAAGGTAATGAGATAAGTTAGGATTTCAATGTTTAAACAAGCTTGATTGTGAACGGGGTTCGTATGAAAGAATGGATAATGGAGAATAATAGGAGTATGGAGCGAATGATTGACTCTAAAAGAATGCAAGTATATGAATGATATAAGTATTAGATAGACAAAAGTAGCGTGTTAAAGATGAATTCTCGTCATGGATAATTGGATATAATGCGTTTGTGAGTTGTTTAAAGTTTGTATTAGGTCAAAAGGTCTGCAAAACACTGAATTTTTCATGGCACGTTTTACGAAAGTTTGGTAACATGGTGAAAACACTTACATATAGGAAGTACCAGCAGCGTATCCACCATGTTTTGACCATGTTATGTCTGTCTCGTTATTCGGTGTCATGTTACGTTCCGTGTCTTACCATACACAGTAGTATGCTCTATAGGTTTCATACGTCTATCACTATAATCCCGTGTGCACCCGCGATTATTTTGATCGTCGCATGATCCGCATAGCTTGTACTAGTTGTGTATGAATCAGGGTATACATAATTTAAAAATAAGAATGTGTACGTATAAGAATATAGTATATAAGCAAGTCCATGCTTAAGTATGTATGGGACCCACGTAAGCGAATCACTCGGATTACGCTTGCGTACGAGTACGAATGTATGAATCATGAGTATGAATGAAAGTATGAGCATAAGTATAAGTTTAAGTATGAATATGCACGTAAGTATGAGTATAAACATAAAACGTACGAGTAGTATGAGTATAAGTATAAGCATAAAACGTATGCGTATAAGTGTAGGTACGAATAATAAAATTTACGTATATAGTGTACGTTGGGACATAGCGGATTTAAGCGTATAAAAGCATTCAAAAGGTTGAGTATGTAAATACGAACGATATGAATGATGATATCGCGAGATATCGACTAAAATGTGTATGATGATATGCATGTATAGTTGTTTAAATGAAACGTTGAGTTTATCGAATCAAAATTAGATTGAGCTTGAATTGAAGGGTAGAATATAGTTGGTATATGTAAGAGGATATAAAGTACTCATTGGTTAAGCATAATGTATTTTGTAATGAATGGAAATGCTACTTTTGTTTTAAAAGAGTTTACATAATCCAAAGATGGTCGGTCCCCATGAAGTCTTCTTGCCCACGAGTTTTGTAAATTGCTGTAGGAAAAAGGTTTTCGATAAAAAGTAAGTTTGTTTCATCAAACAAGAAATTATGAATTTAGGAGGTTCTTGCGAAAACGAGGATCCTTAGAAAAGAAATTAAGCAAAAGGACTTAGTGATTGTTAAAAGTTTTAACAAATGATTTGTTGATGTTGAAAAGAGTATTTATAAAACGATCATATAACATCTATAAGATCTTATAAGTAATTGAGAAAGGTTGGTTTGATTTCGATTAAGAATGGAAGTCTCTAGTATGATGATATAACGTGTGCGTGTTTTAGTGATTAAGTTGAATATGAAGTTCATGGGCCATAGATTCATTGGACCGATTAAATTGATAGGTAGCATTTCGTAAGGTTTTGAAATTCAGTAAATAAAACGTTTTAAGGTATGATTAAGAATTTCATGTATGTGAGTTATGTGAAAATAGATTGTAGGATAAGAAGTACGTTTGATAAAACAATGTATTTTGGAATTGATATAAGTGGGTATTTCGATAATTGATAAATGATTTAGGTATGAAACATGATTGTGTTTGCTTGATAAAGTATTTTGAAGGAAAGTTTTGGTAACGATCACCTAGGTAAGGGAATCACCCCTAACTCGTTGGTGAGGTTGTTTTAAGAAAATAAGGAGTGGAGTTAATCGTCAAGGTAAGGAAATCACTCCTAACTCATTGATATGTCACCATTTTGGCGTTATAAAGAATGTAAACAAAATTGAGTGACGTTTTGAAATCATGCATAGGTATAAATGTATGAAAAAGATTTAGTATGATGTGTGTGTGAGAAGAAAATATCGAAAGTAAATTCGAATGTGAAAGATTGCATCGTATAAAATAAATAATAGAAACACATGTTTGATTAAAATTTGGGAAGGTTCCAAAACGAAACTTTGACTAACCAATGTGGTTGAAAAGTCTTTCGAATTTGAGGAGCATGATTTGGCCTAATAGGTGGAATACTCTCGTCGACAAGTCGGTTAACGGTATTTACCCTTCCGGTTACTACATGTCCCAAATCAATCGAAATTTCGAGACTTGGCGGGATTAATGAAAAATTCAAGGAGTGGAACTAGTCGACAAGGTGCGGGTTTCACCCCTAACTTGACGATTTCGTATCCTAAGTGTGGCTGGTATTCGTCGAGTCAAAATTTAATTTCAACACTTTGACGAGGGTCCACTAGAATTTGAAAGCGGAAATTCTCCATCAAGGTGAGGATCTCACTCCTAACTTGGTGGCAAATTTCATGTAAAAATAATAGGTGGATTGAGAGTCTTTTACCAAATTGTGGGCTTCACGCCTATTTTGGTGAAGTCGTCTCGTTTGTGTATTACAAATGGTTTCGAATTTAGTATAAATGAGTAAAAGACGTATGTTCAAAACAATAATAACAAGTATAAGCACATAAAGCATTTTAAGAAAATAACACGTAAGAGACATTTCAAGAATGACATGTAAAGATATTTCATAAAAGTAGCATGTGAAGCAAGTATGGTCGAATTTTGGTGCTTAACTATAGACTAGGTCAAAAGCATGGCAATTTTCCTAATTCCCTATAGTTATGGCTCTGATACCAATCTGTCACACCCCAACCGATGGCGGAAACATCGGAGTGAGACGAAATAGATTGCAAGAGACTTCATAACACTATTTGTGAGAAGTATTTAAATGATAAATATTCATTTCATTTCTAAAGAGTCAATTACAAGGATTTAAAACAAATACAACATGAATAATGAAATACAATACAAAATTTAAAGTGTGCATCTAAGCATCCTACTAGATTCCATGCATCATCAACATCATCGCTAAACTTGCAACATGTTTTAAAAGCATAGTTCAATACAAAGGTATTGGCGAGTACACTAGTTTTAGACTCGTGTCATATGTATAAAAAGGTATTTTCAATCCAACATAGCAATTGGTATACTAGGTCAATCTATCATGCATAACAATATGTCAACTCTAGTGTCCACTAATATTTAGCATCCCTCGACACAAAAGTGACGAGACCGTTATAGAATAAAGACTCAACAAAACCCCGTCGGGTGGTGTGGTACTCCTATAGCGCTATAATTGTTAAGCCGAGTTAACAAGTAGTATGTATTCTAGCATGAACCTAAGCATAGCAAAGCATGTATAAGGATTGAACGAATAAAGCATGTTTGTGAATCGTGCATTTTAACAAGTAAAACACGTTAGACCCAAAGTGTATTGAAAGGAAAATGGGTCAAGTGTACTCACAAAGTTGCATATGTTTTCCGATTATCCCATGTGACGAAGTTGTTGAGACTAGGAAGTTGAATGAGTTCGATTTGGAGTTTAAGAGGTGTTTACATATGGTTCTAGGGATTCGGAGTTTAAATAACATGAAAAATAAACATATGAAAATAATCATCTAGCACCTATGACACTTGTTCTTGACACTAAGAAACTCTAAAAGAGTTTAAATGTTTTCATGGAATAAAGTTCCATTAGAATCGTGACAAGTTGTCAAGGCCTAAGATGATACAATCTACTAGCTTGATGAATGTCCATTAGTTCATCACCAAGAGTTCGATTATGTCACACCCTGGCTTTGCGGAAGCGTGGGTTTATTTTGGTGTGACTTCTTAATACCATAGCATAATCACAACAATGCTATATGAAAATAAAACCATGATGTTCATCCATTTAACAAGTTCTAAAAGTTAACACGACAACATTGTTCTTAAAAGTTAACACTTAAAACAGATTACAACAACGACATAATTAAAAACTTGTTCACAAACACAACCAAAAGACATGAATAAAAACACAGTTTAAGACTTGTGACCCGTCCAGGCAAGGATCACAATTCCTAAACTCGGATGACACCATTATTCTTACGCAGCTTAACACTCTTGCATACTTGGCCAGATCCATTAATTTCTTGAAATACATGTAAGTTGAAAAATCAACATAAAGTTGAGCGAGTTCATGTAAAAGTGAGTATGTAAACCTTTATAATATGTTTGTATGTATGAAAAATCCCTGGTATGTAGCAAATAAGGAAAAAGAGATCACCATTGGGTTGCAAAGCCAATGATATGTGTGAAGTGCTGTAGGAAGACTCAAACCTAGCAGATTTTTGCGTCGGGCTCAAAGTCACCCTGAGGTCCGTACAGTGGGCCTGGAGTTGGGCTCGCTACACCCAGATAGATCTACCGCTAATGACCCTCGGTCCTACAATGAGGATTAATGGCCTCTAGTTCCAGCCTACCCACTCACATGATCTAAGTAGTAAACCCTCCTTAAGCTAACCATACCATGTATATCAAAGTCTGTAAATATTGTAACATGTATTCCACCCCCGAAGTATAAAAACTGAAAACAGTTAAGAGAAAAGGGGGACATGAACTCACTGAAGTGTGTCTCGAAATAGTCAATCCCAAATCAACCTGCTGCGTGACGACCTACACGTACTAACTTCTATTAGACGGACGGCCGCGCCTTGGCTTAAGGTTTAACGTTTTGTTGGAGAAATAGTTAGGTAACTATTCCGTAATTACACTCCTTATTTATTTTATAAGTGTATTCCTTCCCAAGGATGCGGGTTTTAATACATGTGTGTTTTATAATTCCGAAAATATATTTTAATCACTTGTCTAAAATATTCTAACTCCAAAATATACATATTTTTCCAAAAAATATTATATTTTACTTCATACCATTTCCAAAATAATACCTTATCAAAACACACATTTAAGAGTATTTTCCGAAAATACATAAGTTACATTTTAAAGTTCGCGTTGTAGTAATAATACCGGTGTAACTTAAATATTAATTTGTGATAGCGTTGGTATTATTCTGGAGTCGTAATTTCATAACATTTTCCAGTTATATTATTTTTATCCTAAAACTAATATATGTAGTTCACAAAATAATCACATAATCACACGAGCGTTTTATTATGAAATATATATTCTAAATATATATTTAACAAGTTTTATTTACGAAAACCCACCTCCGATACTTTGTAATTTTTGAAATAAAAATCATGGCGAAGTTTATTTTGAAAACAAGGTTAAAAATATATTTTGTAAACATTTGTTTAGAAAAATATTTCTAAGTGTTATATTTCTGGAAAAATTTCGCCAGAGTTTCCTCTGTAACTGGAGGTGTCCACGCTTACAAGCGTATCATTTTCTTTTCAAAATCAATCAAACAATTTACCAATCAACAACACACAATATTTAAACATCAAACTTGACAAAACAAGCCTAAATCACAAACTCATGAACTTGAAAGCTTTGTAAAAATATGTAGTAACTTTCTAACATATTTAATAGATCTTGTTATCTTTAAAAATAAAATTAGTTTCTTAAAAACTTTATTTTTAAAGATCTTGAAGTTTCACAACTTCTAGTCACGATTTACCAAAAATATTTATTGTTAAATCTTCTTGTGACACAAGTGTTTACACACTTGTTTATTCACTAAAATGCTTTTAGTTTATGTAAAGTCCGGGTTTTAACAAATCTTGCATCTTTCACTTGGTTCTTCCGAAAAACCACTTGTAGATCTTTAGATCTACATGTTTAGAGTCCTATTTTACAAGAAAAATTACATTTACTCA
Organism: Helianthus tuberosus; assembly: GCA_030545235.1. Taxonomy (NCBI): domain Eukaryota; kingdom Viridiplantae; phylum Streptophyta; class Magnoliopsida; order Asterales; family Asteraceae; genus Helianthus; species Helianthus tuberosus. Next base: position 17,335 of record JARYGA010046463.1, read on the forward strand.
AGTTTATGTTTCATGAGTGGAAGGGTTCATCATCTTTTATAATTTCAACACTAACTTACTACTAGTTCATGTTCTTGAACATGATCTCGTATGGTTAGATGATGATCCATCCCACTTCTAGTAATAAACAACATCAAATAATCACAACTAGACAAGTTTCACAAGATTTACACAACTAGTTTCTCTTTATCCAACTTATTCATCATATGATCAAGACTTTATGTCATGTTCTTGTGTGTTTTTTATTTTTAACCATTACATCTACTATTAACCACTTTAAACAAGATCAAGATGATGTTTAGAGGCACTTACTACTAGCTCGAGGCTAGGGAAGAAACAAGACGTAAACGAGGTGGATAAAAGAAATCTAGAGAGGTCCTTGAGCTTCCGAAAACACCGAGCCTTCTTGTATGATCCCTTGCACACTTGTATATATGTAAAATGGTTGGATCAAAGCTTGATGATGGGTGTGTAGTGGTGATGGTGTTCGGCCGAAGACAAGCAAGAGAGAAAGAGAATAGAGTTTTTGAGTTGGTGATTTGTGAAATGAAGCTCTTATCCCTTGTGTTTACTTATAACCACTAATCACCACTACCCATTGTATAATGTGTCTTCTAGATACTAAACAACAACAATTAAAATAATCAAAGTAGGACAAGGGTGTGTCCCACCCTTGGAACCGTCAAAGAGAGGGGGGGTAAGGGTTGGGTAATGTAATGATATAGTTAGTGATTAGTTGAAATCAAAAGGTTTAGTTATGATACTTGTGTGTGTTATTTAATATAACGGGTGTTAGGGTATTCGGGGACCCTAACTAGTTCAAAAAGGTAAAAACAATGTTTTTGACAGTATTTTTATGTTCCGGGTAAAGTCCGGTTGTTCGGTTGGATATTGATCCGTTAAAGTGTTAAATAAAGCTTTAAAGTGTCGTTTATATTGTTTTTAGTGACACATTAAATTACCAACAGTTTGGAAAGTGTCTAGGACTATTCTACCAAGTTTTTGCACTTTACTAGTTATGTTAAATGCTGAATTTTTGTTTAAAGTGCAGAATTTTGTAATTAAAGCGTGTTTTAGGCACATCCGGTCACTATAACTATCACCTAGTGACACAGTTTAATGATTCTCACCTCCCTACACTCCCTACTAGTGTAGAATCTACTCCCGGCTCATACTGGCCTCAGAACAAATGTTTGTTTTGGTACTGGCAATATCAGCATGTTTACTGGGTTATCCGTATAGTGTGCTCACTGTGCTTTTGTGCATCAAGGTTGTCACTAATGTTTGTGTGTAAGTAATAGAGTGACAGTATAAATGTGATGCATGAGTATGTATGTATCAGAAATCAAGAAACAGTTTAACCACAATTGTAAGCAAGCACAGTAATTAAGCATTAATTAAATATTAATTAATTGTACGGATACCTGGTTTTGTGAGGGTTGTCACATTCTCCCCCTGTTAAATAAATTTCGTCCCGAAATTTTAGGCTCTGCTTCTAGTTGCAGGGGTCTTAGGAAGTAAATGGGGGTATTTTTCTTTCATTCGATCCTCACGTTCCCACGTGAATTCCGGCCCATGTCTAGCATTCCATCGAACTTTGACGAGCTTGACACTACTCCTGCGAGTTTTGTTAATTTTCCAATCCGTGACCTCAACGGGTTTTTCGGTGAAGTGGAGCGTGTCGTCGATATGAACTTCGTCAGCAGGAATGATTACCGTTTCTTGTGTTGGACTCTTCCTCAAATTTGATACATGGAATGTATCGTGAACACCATTGAGTTCAGCAGGTTGGTCCAACTTGTAGGCTACAAGCCCAATCCTTTGCAATATTCTGAACGGGCCAATGTAACGCAGATTCAACTTCCCACGCTTTCCAAAGCGTGCTACACCCTTCCAGGGTGAAACTTTCAAAAAAACCATATCCCCAACTTGGAACTCCAAAGGTTTCCTCTTTGGATTTGCATAGGCTTTCTGTCGGTCGCGAGCCGCCTCGATGCGCTTTCGAATCTGTGCAATCTTGTCTGTTGTCTCTTGGACTAATTCGGGACCAACAAGTTGTCTATCACCTGCATCAGCCTAGTATAAGGGTGATCGACATTTGCGTCCATAAAGCGCTTCAAATGGCGCGGCTCCAATGCTTGTGTGGTAGCTGTTGTTGTATGAAAACTCGACCAATGGTAAATGATTATCCCAGCTACCGCCTAGATCCATTACACATGCTCTCAGCATATTCTCCAATGTCTGAATAGTTCGTTCACTTTGGCCATCAGTTTGCGGATGAAATGCAGTGCTCAGGTTCAACTGCGAGCCAAAAGCTTCTTGGAAGGATTGCCAAATCCTTGATATGAATCTCCCATCTCTATCAGAGATAATCGAGAGAGGCACTCCATGACGTGCGACAATCTCTCTCATGTATATTTCCGCAAGTTTACTTGTGTTGTCTTTCTCTTTGATTGGAAAGAAATGTGCGGACTTTGTTAGACGATCTACTATTACCCAAATAGTGTCATGACCCTTTGGCGTTCTTGGCAACTTCGTTATGAAATCCATTGAAATCTGTTCCCATTTCCACTTGGGAATCTCAGGTTGTTGTAGAAGTCCTGAAGGCTTCTGGTATTCAGCTTTCACCTTGGCGCACGTTAAACACTTGCTAACATAAACAACAACATCGCCTTTCATCCTAGGCCACCAATAGAAATCCTTGAGATCTTGGTACATCTTATCCGCACCGGGTTGAATTGAGTACCGTGATTTGTGAGCTTCATCGAAAATAACCTTCCTCAAACCACCAAACAGAGGAACCCAAATCCGTCTCATGAAACATAAAGTCCCTTCCTCGTTTGGTATCAACTGCTTTTCCATCCCACGGAGATACTCATTCTCAATATTCCTTTCTTTGAGAGCCTCTCTCTGCGCGGCACGAATGCGCAACGAGAGGTCTGTCTGGACAATCATCTCCAAAGCCCTAACCCTTATGGGCTTAATCCTCTATTTTCGACTCAGGGCATCAGCGACCACATTTGCTTTCCCTGGGTGATATTTGATCTGGCAATCATAATCATTTAACAGCTCTACCCAGCGTCTCTGCCTCATGTTGAGTTCCTTCTGATCGAATATGTGCTGTAAGCTTTTGTGATCAGTATAAATTGTACATCGCGTACCATACAAATAGTGTCGCCAAATCTTCAACGCAAATACCACTGCGCCTAACTCCAAGTCGTGCGTGGTATAGTTTCTCTCGTGAATCTTCAACTGGCGTGACGCATAAGCTATAACTTTCTACAATATACCACGAAGTCATCTGTTCCTTCGGGTAGCGATAGTATCGGTGCGTCACAAAGTTTGTTCTTCAACAACTGAAACGCTTCTTCTTGTTTGTCCCTCCAATCAAACTTTTTGTCCTTCTGTGTGAGCACGGTCAGAGGTTGAGCGATTTTTGAGAAATCCTCGATGAATCTTCGATAATAACCAGCCAAACCCAAGAATTGTCGGATCTCGATTGGCGTCCTTGGAGTCTCCCAATTTTTGATCGCCTCGATCTTTGTTGGATCCACATGGATTCCATTTCCATTAACCACGTGTCCAAGGAATTGGACTTCACGCAGCCAGAACTCGCACTTTGAGAACTTGGCGTATAATTTCTCCTTCTTGAGTAGCTCTAGAATAGCTCTTAGATGCTGTTCGTGCTCGTCCTTTGTCTTTGAATAAATCAAAATGTCGTCGATGAACACAATTATGAACTTGTCCAAGTACGGCTTGCAGACTCGGTTCATTAGGTCCATGAAAACTGCTGGCGCATTTGTCAGCCCAAACGGCATAACTAGGAACTCGTAATGTCCATAACGAGTCGTAAAGGCCGTTTTCGGAACACTTTCCTCTTGTATCCTTAGTTGATGATATCCTGATCGAAGATCGATCTTTGAATAAAAGCTCGAACCTTGCAGCTGATCAAATAGGTCATCGATTCTCGGCAGGGGATATCTATTCTTGATAGTCAACTTATTAAGCTCGCGGTAGTCTATGCACATCCGAAAACTACCTTCCTTCTTTTTAACAAACAGAACCGGAGATCCCCAAGGTGAGAAGCTTGGCCTGATGAATCCTTTATCCAATAGCTCCTGGAGTTGCGTTGACAACTCCTGCATCTCTGATGGCGCAAGTCTATAGGGTGCCTTGGCTACAGGCACGACGCCTGGAACCAAGTCAATGTGGAACTCGACTTGTCGCTGTGGCGGTAATCCTGGAAAGTCTTTTGGAAAGACTTCAGGATATTCTCTTACTACAGGAATGTCTTCGATCTTCGGTTCAGCAGCTTCCTTGTCCACGATGTGTGCCATGAATGCAACACATCCCTTCTGCAAACACTTTCTAGCTTTCAGACAGCTAATGATTCTCAGCGGCGTATCATGCTTCTCTCCGTGCACTACGATTGTTTCTTCATCCGTCACAGGGATAGGGATGGTCTTCTCGTGGCAAACAATCTCGGCCTTGTTGCTGGACAACCAATCCATTCCCACTACCACATCGAAGCTTCCCAACTCGACTGGTAGCAGGTCTAGCGTAAATTCGTGTCCTCCCAATTCTATTACGCATCCTCTTATAACTTCACCCGTTTCAACTAGTTTCCCATTCGCCAATTCAATCGAGTATGGAATGTCTAACTTACTAGGTGTCAATCCAAGTATATTCTTAAATTCTAATGATACGAAACTATAATCGGCACCAGTATCAAACAGAACAGATGCAAAACGTTGGTTTATCGGGAACGTACCAGTGACTACGTTTGGATCCTGGCGCGCTTCCCTTGCGCCGATGTTAAACACTCTTCCACGGGCTTGATTCAGCTTTGGGCATTCCTTCTTAAAGTGCCCAACATCTCCACAATTAAAGCATCCTGGCCCTTGGTCATTTCCATTCCCAGCTTGAGAGTTGTTTTGGTTGCGATTTCCATTACCAGCTTGATTCGCAACGTTTCCCCGGTTTCCATTTCCTCCATTGTTTCCTTGCGGACGGTTCCTATTACCACCCCGGTTGTTGTTTCTATTACCAAAACCTCCTTGGCCTCCCCGGCCAGCACTAACCCAGCAAGTTTCCTTCAAGTGGCCAATTTTCCCACAAGCTTCACATGTCTTTGGTCTGCACCGGCCAGTATGATGGCGCTGGCAAGTGTTTCACTTGGACAGTGTGCCCATATAACCTTTTCCTTTGTTCTCAACACCGGTTGCAGCTCTAGCCGGTGTGCTCGATTCACCCTTCTTGTTCACACTTGAGGTACCTTGCTTGAAATTGGAAAACTTTCGCTTGTTTTCCCCCAGACGGTTCAACATGGGTTTCCTTTTTCTTTGGATCAGAGATGGAGAATTTGTTCAACCTAATGGCCTCTTCAGTGAGCGCCACACTTAGGTCGATGGCTTCTGTGATCGTCGCGGGCTTGGATGTGGTAACCATACTCATTATTTGGGGTGCCAATCCCCAGATGAACCTTTCAACACGTTTGAACTCTGGTGTGACCATGTACGGCACAACGTGGGATAAATCATGAAATCTTTGAACATATTCTGCTATCTTGGGACCATCCATCCTTAAATGCCAGAACTCAGTCTCTAACCTTTGTATCTCAGCACGAGAGCAATACTTCCTTCGCATTAACTCTTTTAACTCAGCCCATGTTAACGCGTAAGCGACATCTTCTCCTAAAGTCTGCACTTGTAAGTTCCACCACGATAGGGCTCCATCCAGAAACAGCCCTGAGATGTAAGTCACTTGTTGATCTGGAGCACATTTGCCCATTCTTAAGACTGAGTCTGTTTTCTCAGCCCACCTTACGAACGCAACATCACCTCCTGTGCCGTCGAAATTCACGGGCTTGCAGTCTAGAAACTGCTTGTAGGTGCACCTTGCACATACGTTAGTGTATACAAATGGTATTAGCGGACGTGCTATAAATATCCAAATGTATTGTAACATGTCTCAAACGACTTAACATTACCATGTGGTGGATTGTTATTGCCGTTATTGTTCGAATTGCTCCCGCTGGTTCCTCCTTGTGAGGCTGCATACTGCGCTATGGCGGCAGCAATGATTCCTTGGAGTTCTGCCTCCGAAGTGGGCATGCGCATCTCGCGTCTTGGTGGCATCTTCTAAAAGATGATCATGTAGGTCAGGTCATAGTGAGTAAATAACATACGCGTACGTAATAACATTCATTCATCACATGTTATAAATTAATCAAACACATAACATCTCATGTTATAAAATTGAAACAATTAATCCAACATCACATATAGTGAGAATACTGCGATTGCACTATCATAAATCGAGACCACAATACAATGTTTTACAAGTTTCATAACTGTATCGTACAACACAAGTGGCTAAGGGCCACATCGCCCTTGTCTGAACTAGCTAGTCATATACAACCAAAAACTAACTATCAAAAGTCATGTCATCAAAATGCGGCCCCCCAAAAAGCTGTATAGTCTGCACAATCGCGGTCCTTTCACCAAAAGTCTACCTGCATAAAACCAAAAATATGCCTATGCTGATGGCGGCGGAGGAGGAGGAAAATGAGAATAGAGTAAGCGACGCATATGTAACCAGTCCTCCTCCATAGCGCGATAAGCGCGCAACAAGTATGCTATCTGCTGCTCAGGAGTCCAAAAGCGAGTGGCAGAATTGGGGCATAGTGGACGTGGAGGGTGCGGTGCTGCAAATGGTGATCGACAAGGACAAGGTAGGTGTGGAGCTGACTCCAAAACCTGAATACGACGCGTCAATGCATCCTGCTATACCATCAAAGAAACGAGGATGTCCTCCGTAGAGTGCCCGACATGGTACGGGTGGTATGGATCAGAAAGTGGCATGATAGGGGGCGTAGTCCATAAAAATGGCTCGCTAGACGGCATGGAAGATGGTGCAGTATGTGGTGCCATATAAGGAAACTGAGATGGAAACGGATCAGACGTCGATATAGGTGGTGCAAAAGTAGGATGAGAAATCGGTGGTAAAAACTGGCTGCCTCCTGGCATGAAAGGTGTATGACCAAACGGCTGTCGTGATGAACCCTCCCCAGGACGTGGTGGAGGGATGTCCTGGAGATAGGTGATCAGGATATCTGTGCGGTGAGCATCTGTGGTGTGTGGGGGAATCAGGGGAATATCAGTGTGTGCCGAAACAGGTGTGACGGGTACCACGTGTGGTGGGTAATCGTCATCGTCATCAATCCACCCATTGTGGGTGTCGGCATAACGTGGATCCACATAAGCAGCAAAAGGTGCACGGTCAAGCAGTACCGGCATATGATCAGGAAAGGGTGCAACAACAGGATCCTCTATCAAGAGTGGAACGTCAACAACAGCGTCAGCAACATGATCATCCACCAACGGTGGAGCAACAACAGGATGATCGGCAATAGGTACATCATCAACAAAAGGGGCAACAGCGGGTGCATCGTCATGAACAGGGTCATGCTCTACTGCAGGATCAGGAGCGACGGCTGGCTCAGGGGCCACGACAGGCTCCGGGTCAACCAAATCCATGTCAAAGTCAGTGGGATCATCAAACAAAGGATCGATAGGGGCTACAGGCTCCTCTAGGGGCTGGTCTAAGTGAATGAACTCAATATCCTGGTCAGGATCAACACCAGGGGGAAAGATGGGGTCTAAATCATCTTCAGTATCGTGATCAAACTCGAAGTCGTGTGTGGGAGCAGGTGCAGCTGTTAACGCCATGTCTGGGTCGGCGTCATGAGGGTGA